>OY755172.1:18101145-18202517 GCA_963576735.1 Bedellia somnulentella
CACTGTAGCTCAGTTGGCAGAGCGACCGGGGCGTATACCCGAAGGTCGCGGGTTCAAACCCCGCCAGTGTCGAAATTTTTCTTTCCTTTAATAACATCTTTTATTTATGAGTAATAATCCCCACATGAGGAATTCATGACAAAAAAACATTAAATTATGTGATAGTTAGGCGTTTCCAACATTTGCATTCTATCTGAAAAAGGTAGACAAGTGGCCGTCCGAATTAGTTAAAATTCGGAGGTAGGAAACGCAAACACTACTTGAACGTGTATAAAAAAGAAACAAAGGATAGAGAAATTTCGCGCTGGATGCCAACTGACACTGTAGCTCAGTTGGCAGAGCGACCGGGGGCGTATACCCGAAGGTCGCGGGTTCAAACCCCGCCAGTGTCGAAATTTTTCTTTCCTTTAATAACATCTTTTATTTATGAGTAATAATCCCCACATGAGGAATTCATGACAAAAAACACATTAAATTATGTGATAGTTAGGCGTTTCCAACATTTGCATTCTATCTGAAAAGGTAGACAAGTGGCCGTCCGAATTAGTTAAAATTCGGAGGTAGGAAACGCAAACACTACTTGAACGTGTATAAAAAAGAAACAAAGGATAGAGAAATTTCGCGCTGGATGCCAACTGACACTGTAGCTCAGTTGGCAGAGCGACCGGGGCGTATACCCGAAGGTCGCGGGTTCAAACCCCGCCAGTGTCGAAATTTTTCTTTCCTTTAATAACATCTTTTATTTATGAGTAATAATCCCCACATGAGGAATTCATGACAAAAAACATTAAATTATGTGATAGTTAGGCGTTTCCAACATTTGCATTCTATCTGAAAAGGTAGACAAGTGGCCGTCCGAATTAGTTAAAATTCGGAGGTAGGAAACGCAAACACTACTTGAACGTGTATAAAAAAGAAACAAAGGATAGAGAAATTTCGCGCTGGATGCCAACTGACACTGTAGCTCAGTTGGCAGAGCGACCGGGGCGTATACCCGAAGGTCGCGGGTTCAAACCCCGCCAGTGTCGAAATTTTTCTTTCCTTTAATAACATCTTTTATTTATGAGTAATAATCCCCACATGAGGAATTCATGACAAAAAACATTAAATTATGAAGCTAAGTTGTACTTGTTATTCGTACAAAACGGCGATTGGCCTGAATCCATCACGTGAGTGCACTGTCCAAGCAAAACGTGGGTACTCTGAACACCAGGTGACAATGTCACGTGATGTTCAGAACTATAGTACCTTTGAAGTATTAGTACCGTGTAGTGTCGGCTTAGAATAACATTACCCCATTTCTACCCGTGGGTGATCGTAAGAGGCGACTAAGGGTATAGGGACTTTTTAAGTGATTTTCGTGCGATGTGGTTGGAGACCTGTCACCAAAAACATTTATTTTATTACCATCTTTTCCCAATCAACAACCAAAAGTGGCTGAGGAATTTCTCATTCCAAAGCTCTGGCTACCCGTTAAGGGATTTATAGCCGTGAGTATATGTATGTATGAAGTATTAGAACGTTTGAGTCTTTGAGTCTTGAGTGCATAGTGGCTATTGATAGTCTTGTCCTACCCCAATGGATATAATGGCGTGAGAATAAGTAAGAAAGTAAGTAGTAGGCACATAAATTAAAGCGAACATAATAACTGCTATTATGCATTTATTTATATTTATTTATTTATTTGGTTTGCCAACAGAGCATACATTAAATACAATTTAAAAACAAAGATTCTCATAATAACAAAAACCATCTGAGGTATGCACCAATTACAGGCAGAACACATCATTCATAAGGCATGACATATAAGTTGTGTTTTTTTTTTCTAAATCTTAAACTAAGTCCTAAACTTAAATCTAACAGATATAAATATTTACAAACTTAAATTACAAAAATGATATTTTTTTAAAATAATAATAATAAATTTAGTTTTTTGATTGGTACAATTACTAATAAAACATAGACTACAGGCCCACGCTGAAAAATTTATGGGTCATTTGAACCACCAGGTGACCTATCTAGAACGATATAAGAGCATTAAATAATAAGTTTCAGCACTGTGCCGTCACTTGTAAGCTGTCCAACTGAGTGCAGGTGAGAATTCGAAAGTACAGGTAGAGTGATATTTAAGGAGGAGGATTGCAACCTCAACAAACAATCGATTTTTTTTCCCTTGTCGCATGATTTTTTGTACGGCGTTGCGGAATAATGGATTAGAAGCAGTATTGAAATAGTATGACACAGATGCCGTACAAAATCAAATGACCAAATTTACCCCGGTAATTGTCGGAAAATAAAAAAAACCGACTTTGTGGCGCACCATTTTTTTACGGCACTGCGCGTTTTCTTATTATTTTTATTGGATCTATCGATGATAAGAATGCCGTACAAAAATATGTGACCAAAATGTTGGACAGCTTACAAGTGACGGCATAGTGCTGAAACTTATTATTTAATGCTCTTATATCGTTCTACATAGGTCACCTGGTGGTTCAAATGACCCATCAATTTTACAGCATGGGCCTGTAGTCTAACAATGGGATAAAAAATAATTAAAATGCATTCCTAGTAAGATAGTTCAATTAGACTTATTAAAGCAATCTCTGTAACAAATTCCTGAAATACAAACATTTAGAGATATAAAGCATGTTTCAAAAGATTATTGTATAATATTTAATTAATTTATCATGGTTGTTAACGGTGAGGGAAAACATCGTGAGGAAACCCACATGGCTGAGTTGTACTTAGTCATGTGACAGTGTATTCGTACAAAACGGCGGCGATAGGCCTGCCCTCTATCACGTGAGTACACTCTCTAAGCAAAACGTGGGTACCTTCTCTGGACACTAGATGGCGCTGCCATGTGAGTTCAGAAGTATTGGTACCTCTGCCAACCCCTTCGGGGATAAACGGCGTGAACGTTTATGTTATGTGTTATTTAATTAAGGAAACATTTTAGCACTGTTTTTCGGTATTTAGACTAAGCCATTTCTTCCAACGGGTACAGTCGCCATCAGATATATCGGAGCGGCCGAGGTACTCAAATACTTCTGAGCAGCAATAAATTTCAATAAATTCTTTACGGTAAATAAGGTCAATAAGATCTGAACATCCAATTCGCCGCAAATATATGAGCAGTGGATTTTCAATTAAATCTGAACACACAACGACACAATAATATCTGATAGCACAACTCGTCAAAGTTATCTGCTCAGACAGGGTGATCATAAATATCTGAACATTTAAGGAAAATATACCTTAAAGCACTAAGCATACAGTTTAAATGTAATCGTACAGATGTAACGAATTTTTCTTTTACAAAATGAGTAGGTATACAAAATATATATAAATCTTCGAAAAGCAACTTTACAGTCTTGTTACAAGAGACACATTTGAATAAAATATTTGGCAATTTACAAAAATGGTAACTTAACTGTCATTGCATATAATTCACTTCATGTATTTATCAAATATTCACAGATTTATTGTGCTATACTTACGTATATAGATTGGCAATACAAAGTCGACAGGCGAGACCAAAACAAAGTACAACGGTGTAAATGAGTGTGTGTGCGTGACATTAGTATCACGGATTCCATACTAACCCTATCTAAATTGATAAAAATTCACGTATTTGTTATTTTTTCCAAATTGTAAACGTAACAGTAATTGTAATATTATGATGACAGAAAAAAAAACCCATCACCAAAAACCTTTATTTTACGATCTTTTCCCCACTCAACTTCCAAAAGTGGCTGAGGAATTTATAATTCCTTAGCGCTGGCTACCCCTTCTAGGGAATCATAGCCGTGAGTATATGTATGTATGTATGTTTACCGAAAATAAATCATATTTTTTTTCATGTTTTATGCGAAAACCGTTGTAGGCTGTTATCGTGTCCGTGAGAGGTCCTGCCTTTGTTGACGTTTATGCTATGTTTGTCACTTACTGCCAATCTATGTGTTTCTATATCTATGGTTAGTTTAAAGACACCGTGATAGCCCAGTGGCTAGAACACTCGGTTATCGTGCAAACGACTAGTGTTCAAATCCTGGGTCGGGCCTACACCAATTTGTCTTTTCTAAAGACATATGTGTGGTTAATTTATCATGGTTGTTAACGGTGAGGGAAAACATCGTGAGGAAACCCACATGGCTGAGTTGTACTAAGTCATGTGACAGTGTATTCGTACAAAACGGCGATAGGCCTGCCCCCTATCACGTGAGTACACTGTCCATGCAAAACGTGGGTACTCTGAACACCAGGTGACAAAGTCACGTGATGTTCAGAAGTATTAGTACCTCTGCCAACCCCTTCGGGGATATTCGGCGTGAACGTTTATGTTATGTTATGTTATGTTTAAAGCTGCCAAATTATAAAATAGGTACGAATGCTTTGCAATATTTCATCCACTATTGTGTCAATCACTGTGGCCTAGCGGTTTAGTAAATTAGAAATCAGAAATATAATCCGTTGCGTCAGGGTTCAAATCCTCACTTGTGTTTAATTTTTGTATTTTATTAAGAATTCATGTTCTTTTATTTATCTTTATTAATTAGACCTTTAGATTTTTTGTCCTCATTTAATGTAATTATATATATATGAATACGTTACGTAATACGTTAGAGAAATCTGCAGGAAAATGTATAATTTTGTAAAAACTAGTTTATTCTTTTATTTTATTAAAGCTGAATTTATATTAATATAAAAGTAAAAAATGCCATACATCTTTTCAAAAACTCTAAGTTATTTTGCCTCTTGATGATTTGTGCCGGCGAAAATTTTACAACTACAAACCCATTCCTATATTAACACCATGTACCTACTTACTTGTTTCTATAAAAAAAAAGAATTGGTCAGTGGGGAACGATTTAGTATTTTTTTCTAATAATATATTAACACAACATCCGTACAACTAGTTGTACGGATTAGTTGGTCAGTGGAGAATACCTCCCAGCAGAAAAATCTTTTTAGTTTTGACATTTGACAAAACTAAATGGTGGTTGTGTAGAAAATATGTTCCAGCGTACGTACGTACTAAAATAAATAAACAAAGAATTTTCCACTGTATGCCTAGTCCTTTAAGGTATATTTTCTCTTAATGTTCAGATATTTATGATCACCCTGTCTAAGCAGATAACTTTGACAAGTTGTGCTTTCAGATATTATTGTGTCGTTGTGAGTTCAGATTTAATTGAAAACCGACTGCTCATATATTTGTGGCGAATTGGATGTTCAGATCCTATTGACCTTATTTACCGTAAAGAATTTATTGAAATTTATTGCTGCTCAGAAGTATTTGAGAACCTCGGCCGCTCTGATATATCTGATGGCGACTGTACAAAGCTGGACACCTATAACCGGCAATCTTTTCCCTACAAAACTTCCATAAGTGGCCAACGAATTTCTATACCTGAAGCTCTGGGTACTCTTTTTTGGGTTTTAAAGTCGTGAGTGTATGCATTTTTTTCATTCTGTAATTATTCTTTTTTTAAATAGAATTTTATTTAGTGATTGTGGATTGTCAAAAAGCCGTGCATGTAATTTTTAACTGAAAATTATTTCTCCAAATGATGATTTGTTGATGGTTTCAAAATATTTTTTTACGACCACAGACTTACAATTTTGTTTACATACATACATACATATACTCACGGCGATATTTCCCTAGAAGGGGTAGCCAGAGCTAAGGAATTATAAATTCCTCAGCAACTTTTGGAAGTTGAATGGGGAAAAGATGGTTAAAATAAAGGTTTTTGGTGATGGGTCTCCAACCGCATCGCTCAAAAATCCAATAAAAAGCCCCAATACCCTTAGTTGCCTCTTACGACACCCGTGGGTAGAAAGGGGTAGCGACATTCTAAGCCGGCACTACACGGCGAATTTTGTTTGTAAACACTATATATCGATTAGCCATAAAGAAAAACATCTTACAACACAACACAATACATTACATACTATACCATTCGAGAACGAACACTAGAAATTTTATAGCAGGAAACACTAAGTAATAAATAAGAACACAAGGCGCTTGTAATGTTTCCGACATCTTACTTGAGCACCTAAGGCGAGGAGCACATTATAAAGATGTATGAACTCCTTCGTACGGCTGGTTTAGCCGTGCTAAGATGCAGCGACATCTATCATACTCTGGGGTCCGTAGCCGCTCTATACTATCGTAGGATTAACTTATATGCAGCGGCGTTCGTAAAGAACATTGAAGCTTTTGTAAGTGAATATGAAGGTGAGTTGATTTTGTAAAAATCTAATAGGTATTTTAATTCTTTTATCCAAAGTAGCCCTTTTCTTATATAAATCAGTAGGAGACTGAGCTTGTAAGACGCCTTATTTATTTTCCAGCCTTATTATGCAATGATGCTAATTTCTGGCATATGAGGTCTTGTTTCGTTGAACCAACAATTTTAATTAAAATGATTTACATTGGTTACTATCCTTTGTTTTAGAATTCACTGTGTCTGTTGACAAAATAACGTCAAAAATATAATCCCATCAACCAATCCATCAGGATTTGTATCTTTTATACTTTCACTTACATTTAAGCATCTTCTTCTTCTTTTTCGTTTCGCTCTTGTCAGAGCGGTCGTGGTCTTCATGAGGGAGGGTCGGGGGCTGCATTTAAGTATACATGCATTCATTCATATATCTACTTACGCTATTAGTTTTTATTCCAGTAAGCAGAGATGATCAAAACCTTCTTAGTACGATCATGGCAAACCTCTCATGTTCCATTGTCTTTTTCTCAATCTTTATTCAAATAATTTGTTTGTTCAATTGTGTCCTCCAATATCGTCCTCCACTGACATTATGCTCCAGATTAGAACACCTACACAAATGACGATTTTCATAAGTGTCTCGAAAACCTGTGGTCGTATTCTATATTATTATTAAACTCTTATGACAATATAAACTCTACCCCGAAGCCATTTTTAATATTATATTCATTATAATTGAACTAGATAAAAATGCTACAAGGAAATAATTTTCAACGCTACTTTGAATAAACAGTGAAAACTGATATAGACTGAACAAATATCAAAATTTCCGAATGAAAATGGAAATTTTCAATTGTCTTCAAGTTATTTCACAAATAGAGCTGCGGAATTCAAACTTGTTTTATTTATACAAAGCAAATAGGTAGTGAAGCATAGAGCAGTCTTCACAAACGGTTAGCAATGCTTGTTTGAATTGCAGTTTTCGTTTGATTTTCTATCAAGGTTTGATATCACTGAATAAAATGGAATAAAATTTACCGTTTTGTTTTATCCGTGAATTGTTGTTCCTTTAAAAGGGTTATGACTATGACACTAGGTAGTTGCGCAATTTTATGGACCTTCTCGTTTGTTATACTATCTTTTCTATAAACAGTGCATGAAAAAAGTGTTGGGTCGGCATTCCTATTTTACATTTACTCAAGGCTATTGATGCCAAAATGGGTAACCAGAACCCCAGTATTGGAAATTCCTCCAGGACTTTTAAAAGTTGTGTTGGTTCCCTATATAACATTACATTTGTTGTTAATGGGTCCAAGCCCCATCGCCCATTAATCAATTAAAAAGCCCCAAACCCAAAGTCACCTCTTACTAACAACCCCTGGTAGAAATGGGGTAGTACTGTTCTAAGCCGACACTATACAGCAAGTAAAATAGCTTTCTATACTTTATATTTTTGGAGTTTAGATAATTTGTACTTATTTATTTCAACTTTCTTTACTTTAATTTCAGGTGTTTTTTTTTGATGACCCTTTTACCGTGTTACTCAATTGTAAGGAATGTATACTCCCTGAGATGCTAAAATGAATTAGTTTGTTATTTCGCATTTCAAAGCCACATGTGTGGTTTATTTATCAAGTTATCTAAGTTTAAGAATACTTAATAAAATTCAAATATTTGAATTTTATTTCGCTTGTTCTTCTTACATCTTTAACTTTTCATTTATAAAGTTTTTGAATATTTTTAAATACCCTGACTTCAACTTATATATAAAAGTCAAAAAAATTTCACCTCAAAAAATCGTATAACATCAATCGTTTTCGAATCAATAGGCCAATAAAAGTCCGAAATCGCAAGTATCGGGTTTCCGTTTAATATTTGCCTACCCCTTTTTCACTTCACTGCTTCCTTCGAAGGCAATCATCTGAAAATTAGACAATATTGAATTTTCATCAAAATTGTTGGATCAAATCTTCCCTAGTTGATTGTGTTTCTAAATAAATTATTGCATTTTAGGTTTAACGAGTGCTTTCATTATTCTATTTGACTTTAAAATAATATACTCTCCTTTTTATAATCTGAATGTTAACGCTGACCAAAAAAATATACTTGTTTATCTTCTATGGCTTTTGAATCTTTAAAAAGTTTGTGAATAAACGACTTCCAAATATGTTAAGAAATAACTTCCAATAAATCTTATATACATCAAAGAAAGTGGTGTTAGTTATACTATTTATAACTCGAGAACCGAAAAATCGATCTAGCTGGCAATTGTTGGAGAGGTAGCTTAAAACCAGTAAAAGGACATAGGATACGTGTTAAAGCTACTTGGATCACTCGCTTTAACGGGCTCAAACATGAGCAATCCAGAGGCGCGTCAGTCACGTCAATCACTTTCACAGTAGAGACAAACAGATATCAAATAAAATTATATAAATACTAGTAGTAATATTGTAAAAATTCCCTTTTTTCCACCACATTTTGCATAAGAAGACACGGAGAAAACGAGAAGATATTTATTAATGCAATTGTAATATCCATCTGGTTTAAACTATAACTGTAGCAGCAATAAACCCTTCTCGCAGCATATTTGGGTTTCATTTTCACTTATCCATCCACCACCTTCGACTTGAAACGCCAACACGAGGCTGATCGAGTCCGTGAACGATCAGCAGGCGCGCAACAGCCTGCTATCCTTCATTTGTGGTGGAAAAAAGATTTTTTACAATATTACTACTAGTATTTATATAATTTTATTTGACATCTGTTTGTCTCTACTGTGAAAGTGATTGACGATACTGACGCGCCTCTGGATTGCTCATGTTTAAGCCTGTTAAAGCGAGTGATCCAAGTAGCTTTAACAATACGTATACTAAACATCGTAGGGGGCAGCAGTAAAGAATTTTTAGCATTATCCGTGCGGACCACTAGTTTTTAGGACTTGCCAAAACGGCCAAAACGGATGAATGCTCACCAAATAGTGTATCACAAACTGTTGTATAAATAAATCTAATATTAAATTATCTTATTAGCTAAAAATATGTGTACGTCAATATTGTTCATTTTAGATCAAATAATCTGTATTATTGATAAATAGAAATCACCAATATTTTATTTTCCATCTGCTGGAGCCGAGGCAAAAACTGACTGGTGACCGCTATTTTTTTGTGATATCAAACATATGGCTTATTCCGATTATCCACCCTAAAAAATCCTCCCTAAGTCGGATATTCGGAAACGCATGTCCGATTATCCACCCTGAACGGGGTGGATAATCGGAATTCATAATAAAATGTTTCTTCCGATTTTCTACCCTGCCTACGTACAGTCCTTTACAGGAACATGTAAATTATTATTTATTGTGTGTCAGTGGTGAAAAGACCCTAAGTTTTAATTTTGTTATTTTTTGTTACGAGTTTCTTTCTTGTTATGGTTTTATTTGTCACAACAGTCAATTTAAATGGTTTTCACCCAAATCTACAGGTGTTTACGGCTTATTCCGTTTATCCACCCTAAAAAATCCTCCCTAAGTCGGATATTCGGAAACGCATGTCCGATTATCCACCCTGAACGGGGTGGATAATCGGAATCCATAATAAAATGTTTCTTCCGATTTTCTACCCTGCCTACGTACAGTCATTTACAGATAAAAGACCCTAAGTTTGTAAGATATTTTTATTCAAACTGTAAGTAAGAAAGTAGGTATGTTTATCTTAAGTATTATAATATTCACGATGTTTCTTGGACCCATTTTGTTTCTGTAAATTACTGTTCTTGGGGTAAAAAATCGGAAGAACCATATTATATGCATTCCGGATATCCACCCCGTTCAGGGTGGATAATCGGACATGCGTTTCCGAATATCCGACTTAGGGAGGATTTTTTAGGGTGGATAAACGGAATAAGCCGTGTTTACCTGCAATTTTTTATATTTTTTAAAGATTACTTAAGTTTTTCGTTTAACAATAAATATTAAATTAAAATTTTCCATCAGGATAATTTTATTCAGACTGTAAGTAGGAAAGTAGGTATGTATATCTCTGTTGAAGTTTCTTGGACCAGGTTTTGAGTATGTTTCTGTGAATGACTGTACTTGGGGTAAAAAATCGGAAGAAACATTTTATTATGAATTCCGATTATCCACCCCGTTCAGGGTGGATAATCGGACATGCGTTTCCGAATATCCGACTTAGGGAGGATTTTTTAGGGTGGATAATCGGAATAAGCCAAACATATTACTACTTACTTTATTACACAAGTTATTTGTTTATCGCTTTGTGCATTCGAATAATAAACGATATATACTTAAATAAATATTTGTTCCTAAAATAGTTGTTATACCCTAAAACTAATAAATAAATATTGAGGTCTTAAGTACTGCATCACTTAATGAATACTCAGCTCAATAAAGCATTAAAGGGATAGAGTGCCTTAGGTAAATCCAAATGAATTTCATCAGAATATCTTACAGTTTGTTACAGAGTATTATGCAACATTCTGACCGGAGTATAAGGCAAGTAACAAAACGTACTGGTAAGAAAATAAAAGACAAATTTATGTTGAAAGTAATTATAAGATTTTAAAGATATTAAGGAAAGCTGTTGTAATTTTAGATTATTAATAATATAAACATAAAATAACATAACATAAACGTTCACGTTGAATATCCCCGAAGGGGTTGGCAGAGGTACTAATACTTCTGAACATCACGTGATTTTGTCACCTGGTGTTCAGAATACCCACGTTTTGTATGGACAGTGTACTCACGTGATAGGGGGCAGGCCTATCGCCGTTTTTGTACGAATACACTGTCACATGACTAAGTACAACTCAGCCATGTGGGTTTCCTCACGATGTTTTCCCTTACCGTTAACAACCATGAAAAATTAACCACACATAATGCCTTTAGAAAAGACAAATCGGTGTAGGCCCGACCCAGGATTTGAACACTAGTCGTTTGCACGATAACTGAGTGATCTGCCCACGAGCAACCGTGATAGTAATAATATATTTTCATTAAAAAAATGATTTAATTACACTAAAGAAAATTAGACTGCAGTTGGTATTTTATGAAAATTACATTTTGGAAAGCAAAAATAGATAAATAGATTCAACGTTTAATTATTCTGATGAGTGTTAACGGATTCTTGAATACAAAACTATTTTGTTTCAAGAGCTCTGCATAGAGTGAGCTAAGTTTATTTGGAGGTAAATAATTTAAGTATTTTCTAAGATTTTCACGATTGCACATTATAATTGAAACAACTATTGATTTTCGGATATTTTAATCGCGTGTTATTACATTATTTTTTTAAAGCCCGACGTTTCGAAAACTTTTCAGTTATCATGGTCACGGGAAGATTTGGTTTTCGAAACGTAGGGCTTTAAAAAAATAATGTAATAACACGCGATTAAAATATCCGAAAATCAATAGTTGTTTAAATGAATTTAGTTTCTGGGTATTAAAGACATTTCAGTAAACATTTAAACAGAAAGCCTTTTGAAGGGAAATCATTGTGAAGATTATCATAGCTAAAAGACCTAGATTGGATAGAGTAAGCAAAATGTATTAATAACTTGAATGAAATAGTACAGCAACTTTCATGAATACATAATAAATATATTCACGGCTATAAATCCCAAAGTGGGGTACCCATAACCTTGGAAATAAGGAATTAACAATTCCTTAGCCAATTTCGGAAGTTACTTGGAAGCGAAATAGTAAAAATTAAGTTTCGTCCAAAATACTAATTACACTTAGGTAATCCTTGAATGATTACTCTTTCAATCCTGCATAAGAAAACATAGTTTGTAAAATAACGAGAAAGCCAACACATGAAATACACTCCAAAGAGCCCTTCAACGTCAACAGAGAACTTGACACCTTAACGCATTGTAATAAAGGTTAAATTACTCATAAACCTTTGTATTATGTCTTTTCCTTTGCATGTAAATGCAGACGCTGGTGTTTTAGAAATTATAGGGGTAGTGAATAATACGTGAGCCGTATCTTTGTGCGATTAAATACAATATCGTGGTAGTGAGATGAGGTGGAATGTTTTGTTTAGTGTTTGTTGTTGTTTAGATGTTGTTATGATATGGTTCATACGTTTCTTTGGATAATATTAATGTTTGTTTTTAATTATTTCAGTTTGAACTTTAATGGAATGAATGTATGTATAGTTTGGAATAACATATATATATTACCAGTTAGATTTACTGTGTCGGCTTAGAATAGCACTACCCCATTTTTGCCGGTGGGTGTACGTAAGAGGTGAAACGGTATAGGGGCTTTTAAGGGATTTACGGGCGATGCGGTTGGAGACCCATACAATATACATCTAACAACCTTTATTTCACCATCTTTTCCCCACTCAACTTTCCACAGGTGGTTGAGGATTTTTTAATTTCTTAGCTATGGTTGCCCCTTCCAGGGATTTATAGCCGTGAGTATATGTATGTATGTATGAGATTTTATTGCTAGTAGAGGATGGACGTTGTACACTAATCAAAGTACCAGTTGTCTTTTGAAAACAAAATAATAGATATATGAAATGCGCATACTTTGTCTCTTCTTTACTCTATCTTGTTCAATCCTGCCTACCCTTTCTATCTAAAAGAACGTTTTCAATTTCTATCTTCTTCCCATAACCTCTGAACGTAAATTAATTACGTTCAGACCATAATCTTCAATTAACCATTCCCTCTCATTCAACCAATTTCTATGGCTCCTCTTTTTCTGTACACGCTGTGCAATTGTGGAACGCACTTCCTGTGGAGGTGCGATTGGCTAAATCACTTAATGTGTTCAAGGATCTATTCTGGTGTAACAACACTATCTCACTGAAGCGCTGTAATACTGTTGCTTTTTAAATTATATGTATTAATTATATTTCTAAAACGTATTTGTGTATTTTATTTAGGTATTTGTATTACATGCATATATAAAAGTATGTAGTTATGTATGTATGTGTGTTCATATGTGTGTAATATGTATATTATTTTGTGTAATTAATATTTATAATTAATTCATACTAATATTATAAATCGGAAAGTGAGTTTGTTTGTTTGTTTATTTGTGCTTCTTTCACGCCGCAACTACCGAACCGATTGCTTTGAAATTTTGCAGACATATAGTTAGAAGTCCAGATTAAATTATAGAGTACTTTTATACCGGAATCACTTATGGATTTTAGCAGCAAAATCTTCAACCTTTCAGCTGAAACCTTATAAAAGAGCGCGGCGTTGTTTGCATGTTTACCAATAGATGGCGCTGTCGGTACTTTCTACATCGCGGTATGATTTCTTCTTTATTGGAAATATATTACAGCAACTTTAAAAAAAAACTTATTGATACAGTTTACAGTATTGGTTCCGACGTAATTTGGTAGTTGTAACTTGAAATTATAATAATAGATCATCGTTACTTGCATTTTACGAGACATTTACTTAGTTGCTGTTTTATTTTATCTTAATTGACTGTTGCTCGCTTTCTTTGGTGTTCCTTTCCATTCCACTATTGTATTATATTGAAGAATTAAATAGATTATAGGTTTTTCGCATAGGCTGAATAATAGTAAGGTTAAGTTAGTGCGCTTTGTTCGTCGTTTCGATTTTTATAGTTTAGTTAGGGATATTTTTTGGTTCCTACTATTTTAGATTGAATTGTGTATTTTAAAAGTAAAAGTAAAAAGTAAAAAAATATTTATTTTTTCTTCACCGTTTACATAATAAAACATAATTATTTTAACCAACAATAAAGTGAAAAGCTGGTGCCTGAAGTAGGTTATTCGCCTGTGGTACAGGTCACCAGGTCCCCGCGTAAGTGCTAAACAATTTTGTCATTTTGTGTCTGTCTACGGTCTGAGTATAACAAATTAAATTTAAGAAAAACAAAGCAAGTAAGAAATAAATAACAGTTAAATTATTTGTACAAAATATAATAAAAGAATATAAAATAAAGGTGGAATTGGTCTTAGGTGCAAGTGTGTTTAAGTATGTGTGGTGGGCGTGTGTGTGTGTGTGTGTGTGTGTGTGTGTGTGTGTGTGTATGTGTGTGTGTGTTAGTGTGTGTGTGTGTGTGTGTTTGATTTAATACTTGTGATTGTGAGTGTAAGTGGTCGTGGGTGTGAGAGATAAACCTAGAGTGTGTGCATATCAATACTAATTAATACCTATGGTTCATCATCATCGCAGTATTTCCAGGAGAGACTCTGTGGTTTCGTAATTGAATTTTTCTTTGAGTATTACATTAAGTTCCTTTCTTAGTTTGGTGGTCTTTAATTTTGACAGCTTATGTAATGAGTTTAATTTATTATAAATATGTGGGGCTAAAAAAATGAAACTTCTTCTTGCAAAGGCGCTTCTAACTTTTGGAACATTAGCTAGTGGATTCCTTTTTTTTGATTTATTTATTTGCGTTACCACTTCCGAATAAATTTTTTCTATGCTTCGCAATACGAAAAGTTTCCTTACACTAAGGACGTCTGCCTCTTTGTACACCATAGTTGTAGAATGCCTGTATGGAAGATGCATTGCCACTTTAAGTAGAGCTCTCTGTGCCCTTTCTACTTCAATCATATGTGATTTGGCTGCTCCACCCCATGCGCATATACAGTAATCAATAAGACACTCACCTATAGCCTTGTACGTTATTATTATTGTGCTATGGTCCGCTGCTTGTCTCAGTTCTCTGAAAATATATATGAGTATTCTTATTTTCTTGGCTAGATCAATAATGTGCGGCCTCCAGTTTAGTCTTTCGTCAATTACGACGCCCAAGTATCTTATGTTACTGACTCTGACCAGGTATTCGCAGTTACATTTCTTATTTTCGTCATTTATTTGGTTGCAAGGGAATTCATGGATCTTTATTTGAAACTTTGAGCCTGGGTCAGAGGCTTTCGTTTTGCTAAAGCATATATATTTAGTTTTCTTGATGTTGAGTTATAAGAGACTGTCCTCAAGCCATGCCGTTACTTTACTAAGTCCTAGTCTACGAGCGATTGGACTGCTTTCCACGTGCTGCCTTTAAACAATAAAACTGTATCGTCAGCAAACATGATCAATTTAGCATTGCTTATTTTTAACTTACATAAATTGTTTATGTATACTAAAAATAACGTCGGACCTAGAGCACTTCCTTGGGGCACTCCGTAACTACACGTAGCTTCATTGCTTAACGTTGCTCTAACTTTTGTCTTCTGTTTCCGGTTTGTAAGATAGTCTTTGAACCATTCCCACACTTTACCTCTGATTCCTGCATTCTCCAGTCGTGCTAGCAAAATCGGAACTGATACCGTGTCAAAGGCTTTCTGTAGATCTAAGAATATACCAAGGCATTTTTCTCCGTCGTCCAATTTGGAGCAAATTTCAGTTGTTAGAGAAAGAACTGCATCTTTTGTTGAACGTCTGCTGCGGAATCCATATTGATTGCAAGCGAGCAGGGCATTGGTCTCCAAATAATTAACCAGGCTTTTGTTCATTTCTTTTTCTAATATCTTCCCTATGGTACTCAATACTGAAATTGGACGATAATTCGCCGGTGCGTCTTTGTCGCCTGCTTTATATATCGGGGTTACCAGTGCAGACTTGAGTATTTCCGGAAACTTTCCAGTATCGAAACTTTGGTTGCATATATAAGAGATGGGACCTGCTAAATAATTCTGGAATGTTTTTACGTATTTAGAGGGTATCTTATCTTTACCAGGGGCACTCTCAATTTTTAGTGAGGAGATGGTTCTTTTGATTTCTTCCGGATCTGTCGGTAGTAGAGACATTGAGTGAGTTGGAATATACTTTTTGTTTTTTGCCAGTTCTCTGGATGCTAGATAGGTATCCGTGGCTGAGACTTTTTTCAGAGTATTCCCTGCGAGCTGTTTTCCTATAGTGGTGAAGAAAGTATTGACGGCATTAGCTGATTCTAACGGAGAATTACCGATTTTTAATAGTTCGTCAGTAGTTTCCCTTCTCTTTTTCAAATAGCATAATTCTTTAATTGTTTTCCATTGTTCTTTTTTATTCTTTTGGTTTTCGTAGAGTTTCTTTTTATAAAATTGTTTCTTTAAATATTTTATTATTTTATTACATGTGTTCCTGTATTTTAAATATATACTTTTGACAGTTTCGTCATTTTTGTTACATTTTAACTTTTTACAAAGCTTGTCTCTTTTCCTTAGTGCTTTGATCACGCCAGGAGTAATCCATGGTTTTAATGGTTGTTTCTTTTTTGCCAGTCGACTGATTGTTGTGTTTTTATTTATGTTTTCTGTTATTGCGTCTACTAGGTATTTGGTGGCTTCATCAACGTTTGTCATTTTATGGAGTTCTTCCCATGATTTTGATTGCATATCCTCTGTTGCTAGATTGTAGTCAATTACTTTTTTCTCAGTTATCTTCACTGTCCTGGAGATGTTTGCCATATTGATTGTCAAAACTATGGGAGAATGTTCTAAAGTTGGGTCGAAAACTAAAGTTGTCCATTGATATTCCGGTATCATTTTGATCATAAAATGATCAAGACACGCTGTGAGTCTTGTTGGAACTCTGACTCCCTGCAAAAGAGCAAAGATAAGTGAGCAAAAGATAGTCGTTGACATAATTCGATTTTATATCTGGGTAAGTGTCTAAATTCATGTCTCCAGTCAATATAACATTTGTAGTAGATGTGTCGTTTAGAATTTTATCCAAAGATTCCAAGTATTTTGATGGATTTTTGAAACAGGGTGGTCTATATGTGCATATAATTTTAAATTGATTTTGTAAGTTAAGGCCATGGAAGTATTATTTAAACAGGAACGCGCGCTGGCGACCTAAAGTGTCCTGAAAAAGGATGGCTAACTAGCTAACTGTGTCTCGTTTTAAGTAGGGTGACCATCTGTTGGTGTTTTAATAAGAGTTCCTCTAAAGGATACAAAAACACTTATATTTACATATTTTGGATGTTTTTGTTCATGAAAACCTCATGTGGGGACCTGATGCACTCGCAGCCTTTGACACGGTAGCTCAATTGGCAGAGCGACGGGGGCGTATACCCGAGGTCGCGGGTTCGATCCCCACCTGTGTCGAAATTTTTCTTTCCTTTATTTATCCTTTATTTATTAGTTATATTTACATACATAAATTATAAAAAATATTATAAAAACACTTATATTTACGTATATACATTGTTTTTGGTAAATCAACGTGTTTTTTATACATATTTATTCTTAATTAATAGATTATAAAAGAATGGGTAGCCAGTGCTTGAGAATTAAAATTTCCTCAGCCACTTTTTGAAGTTGAGTAGAGAAAAGATGGTAAGCAAAGGAAGGTGGTATTAAAAGGATGATAAAGTATCTAATAAAAAACTTCAAAAGCCCCAGAACCCTCAGTTACCTCTTCCAAAGCACGCAGGTAGCAGAAGATTTGTGTTATTTAAAGCCGTCACTAGTAGTGACGGCTTTAAATTATTAGTGACTCACTACACAGCATTTTATTTCACTTACATGTATTATTTTATTATTTATTTGAACTAGAAAGGTCACAATAAGCTGACTTAATGCTAAGAGTATTTAGCATTGTTGCGATATACTAATTTTCTATATGGATATTTGGCAACTTTACTAAAATATTTGTCACGGTTCTTTATTCACAAAACCATATTTTTTTACCAAAAAAAAAAAATGAAATAAATTTTAAAACATTTATTGACATACTTAAATACAATTGCTTATTGTCTTTTTCACAATCCGTTAAAACAATGCTACATTAGAAAACCATTGATAGAAAGTAAAATATAAAAGTTGTTATTATAATAGTCTCTGCCTACCCCAATGGGAACTAATGGCGTGATTATATGTATGTATGTATGAATGTTATTATAATTGGATAATCTATCAATCTTAGTACTTTACAAAACGGGTCATAAATACCTACCTACCTGCCATAGTCTTATTTGTCTTACTTATACATTACTAAATATGATAGTTTTGTGTAGTTTTTGTCTCAATCCCACTTTGTTTCCTAATCTACGTAGACTCTTTGTTTTATAGTAATGCGTCATTCGTAGGTTAAAAAATTTTGAAGCAACAGGTTTGATTAACTGCATTTCATGATTATCTTCGATTTCAAATTAATGCAACGGATGTTGATGATTGTATTTATGTAGATTTGTAGTAAAATACTGTATAGTCAAAGACATCAGCTTATTTTTATTAATATCTACAAAGGATCCTTTTGAGTTAGTGACAAAAAGAGTAAACAGCTTTTCCGCAAATATTACGATTTCATACGAAAATTTTGAAGCGTGTTTAAGATGATGATGATGTGAATGATGATGATGAACGTGATGTTCGTAAAAAAGAAAAAATATATTACCAAGTTCCTTAAACTATTTACCGTAAAGAGGTCGATCATTATTATTTGATTCTATTCCATTAAATTAAGGGTCAGTTAATAACCTGCTTTTTTATATACTACAAGTTAACCCGCGCAACATAATAAAATTTTCCAAGACTTACTTGGAAAATTTTTAGAGATCATAAAGTAAACCATTCTACCAAGTTACAAGTTTATATATACTGAAAAAAGAAAATTTCCATTGTAATTATCATTCCCTATTTCTATTCCTTTAATACATTTTCAGCAGTCTACCCTTGTATCAAATTGTAAGGAAATCGGTTTGTGGTTTAGACGTGAAACAGACAGACCAAGAGCTATTTTCGCGTTTATAATATTAGTAAGGATTTGAACTACGAAGGTTACAATAGTTATCACTATAAATACATATACTCACGGCTATAAATCCCTAGAAGGGATAGCCAGAGCTAATGAATTAGAAATTCCTCAGCCACTTTTGGAAGTTGTGTGGGGAAAAGATGGTGAAATAAAGGTTGTTGGTGATGGGTCTCAACCGCATTGCCCAAAAATCCCTTAAAAGCCCCAATACCGTTAGTCGCCTCTTACGTACACCCACCGGAAGAAATGGGGTAGTGCTATACTGAGCCGACACCACACAGCTATATTCAAATTCAAATCGTTTAATGCATTCATGTGGTAAAGTTCGAGATGATACAGGTTATTTTATTTATTGTTCCATAACATGAACCCATATTTATCACTATATTTTCTTAATTAAATGATAAAAGCTCCAAAACACTCAAACAGATGATAAATTGTGGACACCACATTTATCTTGTTTCGATGGGGATACCCGTGACAAATATTAATATCCCTTTTTCCAAACTTAACCAATTATTTATCTCCAAATCGATAGGCGACAATAATAATTAAAATAAAATACAAAAAAGGAACAGTTAATAACCTGCTTTTTATAAAATATTCCCTATAAATAAGTTTGAATTTGTTTTTCTTTGAACTTAATCTCGACTGGCAACCGCGCGAGCGGGACACACTTCTCTCTCACACGGCTCTCGTTCTAGGACGATTCTCTGCTTGACAGTCTTTAAAAGATAATAAACTTTATTGCATGGTAATAAATTGCATTTTTGTTTACCATATTTTTGTGATTACGCTCTCCTGTTTAGTTAGTAGCTTCATGGTTAAGGCTCAGACCATGAAGCTACTAACTAAACAGGAGAGAGTACTAGAGAGAGAAACGTCCTAGAACGAGAGCCGTGTGAGAGAGAAGTGTGTCCCGCTCGCACGGTTGCCAGTCGAGATTAAGTTCAAAGAAAAACAAATTAAACTTATTTATAGGGAGTATTTTATAAAAAGCAGGTTATAAATTGTTCCTTTTTTGTATTTTATTTTAATTATTATTGTCGCCTATCGATTTGGAGATAAATAATAGGTTAAGTTTGGCAAAAGGGATATTAATATTTGTCACGGGTATCCCCATCGAAACAAGATAAATGTGGTGTCCACAATTTATCATCTGTTTGAGTGTTTTGGAGCTTTTATCATTTAATTAAGAAAATAGTGATAAATATGGGTTCATGTTATGGAACAATAAATAAAATAACCTGTATCATCACGAACTTTACCACATGAATGCATTAAACGATTTGAATTTGAATATAGCTGTGTGGTGTCGACTTAGTATAGCATTACCCCATTTCTTCCGGTGGGTGTACGTAAGAGGCGACTAACGGTATTGGGGCTTTTAAGGGATTTTTGGGCAATGCGGTTGAGACCCATCACCAACAACCTTTATTTCGACACAGGTGGGGATCGAACCCGCGACCTCGGGTATACGCCCCCGTCGCTCTGCCAATTGAGCTACCGTGTCAAAGGCTGCGAGTGCATCAGGTCCCCACATGAGGTTTTCATGAACAAAAACATTCAAAATATGTAAATATAAGTGTTTTTGTATCCTTTAGAGGAATTCTTATTAAAACACCAACAGATGGTCACCCTACATAAAACGAGACACAGTTAGCTAGTTAGCCATCCTTTTTCAGGACACTTTAGGTCGCCAGCGCGCGTTCCTGTTTAAATAATACTTCCATGGCTCAGACAGTTGCCATCATTTACAGTTTCTTCAGAGGCAGTGACATTTAAATTGTCTTTTACGTACACAACTACACCATCTGCTTTGTTGATAGATTTTTTTGTATAGTAAATGTTATAATTGTCAATATATTGGGGTTTATAGTAATCATTGGTCCAGCATTCTGTCAAGACAATTATATCAATATTCATCTTTAAGCTTTCAACAAATGCAAGAAAATAGTCAAGATTTTTGCTTATACTTCTTATATTCATGTTAATTAAGTTTAGGGAACCTTTTGAAGAGCCGCTGGTGGAGATGGTTGGACATTCAGAGGTGTCTGTTATTCTATAGCACTGGCATGTGTCCGAATTGTCTAATTCGGTGGTCAAAAAATTATTAATGTGCTCGGGGAATTTTAAATTTTATAACTAAAGGTCGTAGTATGTATTGTCTCCATGGGTAAAATGTGAGAGTTTTGTGTTGTGTGTTTGTGTCAAGAATGAAGCATCTAGGGTTTTTATATTAGTTTGTATTTGATTCTTGTTTGTGTAGAAATAATGTGTTTTGTGAATGGACATGTTTTTGACATACTTGCAACTAAATATTAATATTGTATAGACCAACATTAAAAAAAAAACTTAAAAATGTAACAATAATAGAGTAAAAAAGTAATGAAATGAGATATAAAAAGTAAACTAGTCACGCTGTTTTGAGTTTCTCCAATTCGACTTCACATCCTATTTTCAATGTTCTCTCGTCAAGCTTAATGAATATATTGCCTCTGTACATCCAGCAGGGATATCCTTTTCTTTTTGAAAATTCTCTCGAGAAGTAGAAAAGATTTGCCACTTTCGGTGTTAGACTGTCCGAGACGTATACGGGGTCTACCTGATTTTTAAATCCTAAATGCCCTGTATGCAGTTTCTGAGCTTTGCTTTTTCCTTTGTTGAAGTTTCTTATGTTTTCGAGTATTTTTTCCTTTTTAATCAAAGAGTTTAGCTCCACTATTATTGTTTTTGGAGGTCCACTTTTTTCTGGTTTCACTCGAAATATATCTTTGATATCGACGTCTATAATTTCCAAGTTCATTGGTTTTCCTAAAGTTTTCAATATAGAGCAAAGATCTTCTTTGGTTTCATATTCTCTACCTTCGGATAGTAGTAGTGGAGCATTTTTTATTTCAATCCCTGTATTTCTATTCTTCCGCTCTAGCATTTCAATTTTATTCAACAGTTCTTTGATTTTATTTCTATCCTCTGCCTTTTCTTTTTTAAAGTTGTTTATTTGGGCTATCATTTCATCGTACTTCGCTGATAAGAAGCTAATGCTCTGTTGAATCTCGTCTTTGTGATCGTTAAGGGACATTTGTAACTCCTCAAATCGCTTTTCTTGGGTGCTGAATAAGCTTCTCATTTCATCAATGATAATATTGTTGTTGATCTTGGGTTTTTCGCAATTTGGGGATGTTTTCGAATCTTCAAGCGCGCGCCTTTTTTTGTATCTTCGTTCTGTTTTGCTGTTAGAACTCATGTCTTCTTGTATTTCGGAGTACAGTATCTCATGATCAGATTCATATAGATGAGGCGAATTAACGATTCTACCAGGCTTTCCATTCGCGTGGTCATTTAACGGTGTTAAAAACTCTTTTTCATCAGATTTCTTAGGTGGTGTACGTTTCAGAGGCATATTTTTATGGGATTTGTAACTTGTGTTGACCTTTTATTATTAAAAGCAAGTTTTTTCCGAAACACGTTTACTCTAATCTCGTATTAAAAGAGAATTCTCATACCCGAAAAGTTTCTTTAAGCTTTCAGAGAAACTGAACGCAACCAACCAGCTTGTTGTTTAGGTAAAACTGAACGCTGTCGTCCCAATTGGTTGCCAGATGGTTGCCAGACTTTGACATTGACCTTTATAACTGATTGACGTTGAAGTTGACAGTTGCTGTTGAGCTTGCTTGACATTGACAAGAGGTCGCTGTCTTGACTGCTTGAAAGAAACTTGTGTTTTTTTTTCGTTTGGTGTTATTTTAATTTTGAACTATCAAATATTTGTTTTCTGTCTTGTTTATCTGTTCCTAAGTGGTGGTAAGTGTTTGTAACTAACCTTCCTATTATTTCCGAGGTTATTCATATGTTTAAATATGAATAACCTCAAAACTCCTCTTCGACCACCAGATCCTCCTGACCAGGAGGATAATGGTATGAATTATACGGAATCTTTAGATTTATTTAGTCCAATAGCAAAAGAGGCCAGAAAAAGGCAACGTAGCGACGACCTCCCGGCTCCTACGAGTAAAAAGACGATAACTAACCCGGATATTGCAAATGCATCCATCCAAGCCGTATATGTTCACCCCTTACTAGCTGAGGGTATTAACAATTATTCTTTGTCGGACAAGGGTCCATATGTAGTGCATATAAGTCGAGCGGAGTCAGATCCCTCAGCCGGTACTACCATTCGCCCCATCAAAATTGGTCAATTACTTTACCGTAATAACATAAAAAATATTAAAAACGATGGTATAAAAGGTGTTGGCAGAAACAGGGTAGCAGTAGAGTTTTTATCTGCCCAGTCTGCCAATGAATTCCTTTCTCACCCTGTTCTTTCAAGTAACAACCTAAAGGCTACAATCCCTTCCTTTAGTGTGATGAAGATGGGTCTGGTACGTGGTGTTCCAGTAGAATGGAACATGGATGAATTTGTGGATTCGCTTGAGTTGCCAACAGGTTGCGGTACAGTTTTGAAGGCAAGGCGACTGAATCGCAAGGTCACTAATGAGGGTTTAGTGTCCTGGGTACCCACTCAGTCAGTAGTAATAACTTTTCAAGGGCAAATATTACCAGAAAGAGTTTTTAGCTACAAAAACTCATTAATTGTAGAAATTTACCAGCTTCCGACTATTCAATGTTTGAAGTGTTGTCGTTTTGGTCACATCAAAGCACAGTGCAGGTCCAAACAACGCTGCTCTAAATGTCAAGGAGAGCATTCTAGCGATAGCTGTGACCTGATGTCAGATAAGATATCATGTCTTTTCTGTTCAGGTAACCATGCTGCCACACATAAAAATTGCCCAGAGCAACAGCGCCAAAAAAATATTAAAATATTGATGTCACAGGACTCTATTTCTTACTTTGCGGCGTCATCAAGAATTCCTGCTGTGAGAAAGTCATATGCTGATGTTGCATCAACCCTTTTTGCCCCTACATCTTTGTCTCCAATTAGTCCTTCTCCATCATCACCGCAGGTATCATATAAAAAAACTGTTTTCCATTCTCCAAAGCCCCGGACTCCTTTGCAAAAAGGGTATGATCGGGCAGCTCATCAAGCCATAGTTTCTGACCCCCCACCTTCTCTGAAAAATGGTTGCGGTTTATCAAATTCCTCTCTTCCTCACAATGAAAACCTCATAGAACTTTTAATATCAACTCTCATCAACTTGCTTAACAAGTGTGATGAATTTATACCGAACCACGTTGCCTCTTTACTATCGAATCTTGCCCCTTTTATTAATAATGGGTCTAAACCTCATACAGTGGAACATGAAAAGTCTTAGACACAAGAAATATGAAATCTCTCTTTTAGCACAACAATTCTCTCCTGTTGTCTTTGCCCTCTCTGAGACATGGTTAATCCCTGGTTCTCATGTACGAGTGCCAGGATATTCATGTCTACGGGATGACAGGGATGATGGATGGGGTGGCTGTGCCATCCTCATCAAACATAATAATCCTTATCAACTAATGCAAATACCTTCTCACAGTAATGGATTCAATTTTGTTGCAGTAAAGTTGAAAGATTTTACTGTGGTTTCTCTTTATATATGTCGTGGCCATATCGTAAATTTGAACACATCATGAAATGATCGATCATTTCATGAAATGGTCGTATTTCATGAAATGTTCAACTGTTTATTGGCCACATCGTGATGTGGTTTGGGCAGATCAATGATAAGAAATCGTTTCTCGATATGCCCAACTAAATGCGCGGCCTCTTCATGAAATGGTTAAGATTGTTTGGTCATATCGTAAAATAGTTACATTAATTACCGGAAGAGGCGCTGAAAACGCTTTGTTCATGAGTGAAAATGGCGGCCGCTGACAAAAGTGTTATTTCTCTCATAAAAAAGTTAATTATTCGTTATTAAGCGAAGAAGAAAGTAATAACAAAAGAGGTTTCGACGAAAAGGTTCTTGAATACTTTGCTAATTACAAAAAAACTGAGCAATATGTTAAAAAACGGTACAGTTTGGATCGCATTTCAAAGGTTACCCTATTTCTACGATCTGGCCAAGCGTGGATGACAAAATCGTGAAACGTTGACGATTTTATGATCTGGTCAAACGAAGTTGGCCACATCATGAAATATGACCATTTCATGAAATGATCGATCATTTCACGATGTGTTCAAATCTACGATATGGCCACGACATATATACTTACCTTCTCACTCCATTGTGATTGAAATTAAGAACATTCTCTCTTCCCTTCTTTCCCCTGTTATTGTGATGGGTGATTTTAATATTCATCACACTATGTGGGGTAGCTACTATTGCGATCCTATCTCATTCACTTTCTTGGAAATGCTTCATGACCTTAATATTTGCCTTTTGAATGATGGTTCTCCGACTCGGAGAGTAAACCCCTCACAAAACTGGAAGAGTGCTGTAGACCTTTCCTTGTCTTCCCCTTCTATTGCTTCCTCTAT
Source organism: Bedellia somnulentella (assembly GCA_963576735.1). Classification (NCBI taxonomy): domain Eukaryota; kingdom Metazoa; phylum Arthropoda; class Insecta; order Lepidoptera; family Bedelliidae; genus Bedellia; species Bedellia somnulentella. Next base: position 18,126,517 of record OY755172.1, read on the forward strand.
CTCATGGAGGACTCTCGCTGATTCCTGTGATAGTGATCACTTCCCTATCATCATTTCTTTCCCTTCAAACTCCCCACCCCCACCAGATCCCAACCCCCTGTTAAAATATCGACAGCCATCTTCTCCTATAGCCTGGTCTAAATATGCTTCCTCCTTGGAATCCAAGATCTCCTCTCTGCCACCCGTGTCCAACAGTAATGCCATTGAAGTTTACAACAGGTTTGTTGATGGAATTAAATCAGCTGCTGATGAATCATTCCCCATTAAAGCTGGAAGACAAAAATATTCCTCTCCTCCCTGGTGGGATGGTGAATGCTCAAATGCAGTGAACAAAAGATATGAGACCGAACTGGCTTTTGCTGGTAATATGTCTTTTGAAAATTATGTTAAATTCCAACAAGTTGCTGCTGCTACTAGAAGACTTTTAAATAAGAAAAAAAGATGTGGTTGGAGATCTTTCTGTGAGTCACTTTCACCTAAAACTCCCCCATCCGTAGTTTGGAAGCAACTGAAAAAAATCAGAAAAGGCATATCCTCCACCTCTCCTTCCTCAAATGACTCATCTTTGTGGCTCAATAATTTTATAGACAAAATAGCTCCTCCTTCAGTTCCCTTAATTTCTCTTCCAATAGTACTTTTGACCAAAATTTTACTCTACTTGAACTATCCACAGCTTTGAGTGGCTTATTCGACTCAGCTCCTAGAGTGGATGGAATTCCGTATTCCTTCATTTATAAATCTAATGATAGTACTAAAGTAATGTACCTTAACTTAATTAACAGTTTTTTTATGTCTGGTTCTCTTCCTGATTCTTGGAAGTCACAGATTGTCATCCCATTACTTAAGAATGGCAAGAGTCCAGTTGAGTCTTCGTCCTACCGCCCAATCGCGTTGTCTTCTGTTCTTTTGAAGATTTCTGAGCATCTTCTTAAGAACCGGCTGGAATGGTTTTTGGAAAGCCAAGGTATTTTAGCCAAGTCACAGTTTGGTTTTCGAAAGGGAATGGGGACTATGGATAGCATAGCTGTTCTAACTACAGACATCCGTTCATCTTTTGGTCGAAAAGAATACCTGTTGGGCTCTTTTCTCGATATTAATGCTGCATATGACAATGTTTTGCTTCAGGTACTCAGGCAGGTCATGCTTTATCTGAATATCCCTATGAGGCTCACACACTTTATATGCAACCTGATTGTAAATAGGATTCTGTTAATACAAGATAATGGGAGTATTGTATGTCAAAGAACGGTCTGGAAAGGTCTCCCACAGGGATCAGTGCTCAGTCCTCTTCTGTTCAGTATTTATACACACGACCTTGGCCAAAGCGTGAGTGGATTTTGTGAGGTATTGCAGTATGCGGATGACATATGTCTTTACACTGCGTCCAAGTCCACCGAGGATGCTGCGCATAAAATGAATACTGCTTTAAATTACTTAAATTCATATTTACTAGACCGCGGTCTTTCTCTGTCTCCTTCTAAAAGTATCGCCGTTGTTTTTACACGAAAACGAGTTATCCCTGACGTGAACATATTAATTAAAGATACTCCAATCCATGTTGTTAATAAGGTGAAGTTCTTAGGGGTTGTCCTAGACTCTAGGTTAAACGGTGTTGCGCATTTCAACTATGTAGCTGGTAAATGTGAAAAGGGTATAAATGTTCTAAAAGCTCTTTCTGGTGTACGATGGGGTTCTCATCCGCAAACTCTCAAAATTTTATATAATGCTATTGTTCGTAGCCAATTTGATTACGCTTCATTTCTACTACTGCCGGTATTGAAGTCTTCCCTTATACAATGGACTCGCCTCCAGGCGAGCTGTTTACCCATAATCTTGGGTGCTATGAAAACAACTCCTATTAATGCTATGCAAGTAGAATGTTGTGATGCTCCTTTAAGCCTTCGACACCAATTTCTCTCAGACCGTTTTGTTTTTAAAGTTTTTCAAAATTCTTCCCACCCACTTCTCCCGAAGTTGAGAGTTCTATCTAACATTTTAGTAAATAGTGATAATATTCCCATACTATACCCATAGTTAAAAGTTTTATTTTTTTATGTGATCTTTCGCCTCCAGTATATCAGTCAGTTGGGAACCCGCTTTTTGGGCACTCGTTTCCTTCCCTGACATTCTCCCCTCACGTCGTTTGTAATTTAGGTATTACAAAAAACTCTCCAGGTGCTAACTCTCTTTTTTTGGAATTTTGCTCTTCTAGGTGGAAAGGATGGCTGTACTTTTTTACAGACACATCTAAGTCCTCCAATATGGAAAACGTTGGTTCAGCTGTATGGATCCCTAAATTCAAAATTGTTCTAAGCTTTTCATCCCATCCCCAATTATCAGTGTTCACTGGAGAAGCTCTCGCTATATTGGAAGCGGTGAAATATATTTTGGCTCATAATATTTCTAAGGCTGTCATATTCTCAGACAGCTTATCTGTCTTAGAAACGATTACGTCAAATCCTTTTCAATCCAAGACCAAATTTCCTCTTATTCTGGACATAAGAGATTGTTTATATGACTGTCTACAACGTGGCCTGGACGTTGTTTTGGTGTGGATACCCTCCCACTCAGGTATTAGTGATAATGAAGCTGTTGATTCCTACGCGAAAAACGCAGCCGGTTCAGCTCCCGTTCGTCATCCATTCATATATGCTCACGATCTTTGCGCTTTGGCGAAACCTCGTATGTTAGAGTCTTGGCAGAATTTATGGAACCGCTCGAAATTGATAAAAGGAATCCACTACGGCGATATTCAACCTCAAATTCCATCACGGCCATGGTTCACTCGACGCCTATTTCATAATATTGATAGATGGGTTCTATCCACAATTACTAGACTGCGTCTTGGTCATGCATGTACTCCAGTTTTTCTTGCAAAGATCAGGGTGAGAGATTATCCGCTGTGCGAGTGTGGTCTGGCTGAGGGCTCTGTCGACCATTTATTCTTTGGTCGTCAATTATCTCCTTCCCTTTATGAAAATCTCCCTCCGTCTATTCCTCTCCCTACTAATATGAAATATTTGTTGTCCTTAGTTGATTCTCCCTTTTTTTCCACTTTGTGCCGTTTTATATTCAGTAATAACTTAAAATTGTTTATTTTTTGTGTTGTCCTATTTTATTGCACGTATGTTACATCTTATGTATTTTGTGTTGTAGTTACATTGTGTTGTCCAATTTACTAATTTTTGTTCTAGATTCGTGTTAACTCGAGAGTCTTCAAGTATGTTCATTCGATATATATATATAAATAAATTCACCGGCCAAACTCACATAAGGTGACTTTCTTGCATCTCACTTGACATTGGCGAAATAATTGTGGCAAACACGATTGAAGCCACTTAAACAAAAATTGAATTGAATTGACATTGACAATGTTTTGGTTATGTTATTTGTTAATCAGAAATAATACGTTATTTTTCGTTTATTATTAGATTCAAATGAAAGTAAATTTCTAAATACCTTTCTTCCGTTCGAATTTCTCCTATGTGTGAGTGAAATTTTGAGTATTGTTAAGTATTCTTTTACTGATATATCTTTCATATGAAGTGTTCAACTTAAACCAATGCTGTGGATATGATCTTCAAGGTTATGTTTTTCCTTTCAGAGTACTTTCCGAGGGTTTGTATCACTTATAACTAGACCCCGTTATCTTTGTAGCATTTTGGTGGCAACTGATTTTAGTGATGGGGTAATTGATAATAAATTTTACGAACTTTTAAAACTTTTTACGAACGATGTTAATTTCACAACGAACGCAATGGACTTTGTCACCGCGAAGTTCTAGTTCACAATGGTCTTCTATGATTTTATTAATTGTAGTGATAAAAATAATATATTTTTTGCAATACTTGACAAGAAAATTCTAAAACATGTTGTGAAGATTGTATGTCAAAGTCACTCTTGACATTGATGCATTTGTCATTTAATAATTGGATTTATCAAAGAGGTCAACTCTCTAAGTCGATTCAAGTAATTATTAGAATTAATTAATTAAAAGAATTATTTATTTTATTAAATAATTCTAATGTAATTTTTCAAGAATTTATACTACCTACGCATTTTTTAACTATTAATATTAACCCTCAAGCACTGACACCTTGTTTTTTGTCATTAGTACTGATGTAGGTCCCTGAGACTCCCATAGAGAAAAACATTAAAATTTTACCAAAAGAAGTTAAATGCGTAGGTAGTATAAATTCTTGAAAAATTACATTAGAATTATTTAATAAAATAAATAATTCTATTAATTAATTAATTCTAATAATTACTTGAATCGACTTAGAGAGTTGACCTCTTTGATAAACCTAATCGTTAAATGACAAATGCATCAATGTCAAGAGTGACTTTGACATACAATCTTCACAACATGTTTTAGAATTTTCTTGTCACGTATTGCAAAAAATATATTATTTTTATCACTACAATTAACAAAATCATAGAAGACCATTGTGAACTAGAACTTCGCGGTGACAAAGTCCATTGCGTTCGTTGCGAAATTAACATCGTTCGTAAAAAGTTTTAAAAGTTCGTAAAATTTATTATCAATTACCCCATCACTAAAATCAGTTGCCACCAAAATGCTACAAAGATAACGGGGTCTACTTATAACTTTATTTATCTCGATAAATTGTCGGAGCTAAAACTTTAGTGAGTTGTCACTATAACGCACACACGCGAAGTGAAAGAAAGTAAAGATTTCAGGTTTTAAGCAGTAATTGAATAATTGTTAGGTTAGGTTCGTCGCTTTGTTAGTCGTTTAGATTTTTATAGTTTACTCATATTTACGCAATGCCTCGCAAACGTAAATCTAATTTATCGAGCACCTCATATAAAGCTCGGGTAATGAAAATTGCGCGATCTCAGGAATCGTCTCTCCATGCTGAATTAAGAAGGCGCGAACAAGCAGATCGTCAGGCTGCTTTGAGAGCTGCTGAGCTACCATCTCAACGCCGTCCCCGTGGCGTAGCGGTACAACTAACTACTATGAATATTTAATTAGAACTATTATTAATCAATCGTTCAGGGTTCGTATCTCAGGTGATTCAAGCTTTTTGTATTATTATTTTTGTTTTGTTAGTTTTGAATAGCAGTATATATTATATATACTGCTATTAATTGCTGAAGTGAAGGGTTAGTGCTTGCTATTAATAGCAAGCACTAACCCTTCACTTCAGCGATTATTTTGGATGGAGATCCACCACTAACCATCCCCATATTCCCGAGCAATCGCTGCAAGCTCTCCCACTATCATCAACGGTCAGTGTAGGAGGCAGCACCGGGCCACCGCCGAAACGCCAAACTACTATTCGTAATTGCACTTACTAAGATATTCTCATTTTGAACCTAGAAACTTAGTACAAAATTCTTCCTTTACTTATTCTTTATTAATTAGTAATAATCCCCACATGAGGTTTTCATAAACAAAAAGATTTAAATTAATATTTATGTTATTATTTATTATTTCAATTAAATAAGTTAGTTTTAAAGTAAGCTTGTTTTGTGCATCTACCCAGATAACTAGTTTACCGATCTCACCTTCCAAAGGTTTTCTGGAAGAGATCGCTTTTAGCGATAAGACCGCCGATTGTACCTCACTGTAAACTGTATGATAATTTCTTTTGTAAATTTGTGTTTGATGTACAATAACGAGTTATTCTATTCTATATGAAGGTTATTGATGCGTAAAATACAACAAATTTTCCCTACCCACATTTTTATTATTACATTTAAATTAATAAGAATGTTTTGTTCATGAAAACTTTACGTGGGGATTATTACTAATCAATTAAGGAAAGAAAAAAACCGACACCAGAAGGACTCGAACCCGCGAGCCCGCAACCTCCAGTTTAACACCCCGGTCGCTCTGCCAATTGAGCTATGGCGTCAAGTGATTACTGATGCGAAATTCTTCTTTCCTTTGTTTCTTAACACCTTAGTGGTGTTAGCACTCCCTGACTCCTTCAATTGGCAGAGCGACCGGGGCGTTGAACGAAGAAAAAACAAACTTTCCTTAATTGATTACATTTAAATTAGTTAAACTATTAATTACACCAATTTTGTGTAAGTGCATTCCTTTAAAAACAAGCAGACGAAAATTGAGTAATCTATACTCCAAGTAACAAAGTTGTCTCACGATGTTTAGAATTATTAGTAACTCTGCCACTTCTTCAGAAAATACAGTGCTAAGACCTATATGGTTTGTTGGTGGAGTAAAATAGTCAATTCATATTCGTTCATTGATTATACATTGTGTATAATATACATTGTGTACAATTTATAAAAGCACTAAGCATAATAGCACTACCCCATTTCTTCCGGTGGGTGTACGTCAGAGGCGACTAACGTTATCGGGGCTTTTAAGGGATTTTTGGGCGATGCGGTTGGAGACCCATCACCAACAACCTTTATTTTACCATCTTTTCCCCACTCAACTTTCCAAACGTGGCTGAGGAATTTCGAATTCCTTAGCTCTGGCTACCCCTTCTAGTGATTTATAGCCGTGAGTATATGTATGCAAAACCAAATATATAATAGTATGCTTAAAATTTACATGAAATTACAATAAGAACAGAAAGTTATTTTTAACATTAATGAAACACATTTCGAAGTCAAAATTATTTTATGAATTAACAACAAAGAACTAATAATTATGATTTAAAAAAAAGTGTGAAAATAACATATGTAACATTAAAGTAGAACTTGTATTTCGAATGACATCAACAAATGTAATAATTTATTTTACACCAAAATCAACTGAAATTGCTGTAACGCACTTCCGTTTTATGAGGGTCCATACATCATTCAAACAACTGTACCTTATTGGCACCTTTCACCTTTAATTCTGTTTGTAAGGTCGAAAAATTGTAATTCACGGTGCCTGAAAATGATTCATAGCTCGAAAACGGGAAATAATTTGGTTAGATCTTTTTTCACTTTTTTTGCGTCTTTGTGATTGTTTATTTTGTTTTAGATCGTGTAGCGCTGGCTAAGAATGTCTCTACACATTTATATGGGTATCGGGCTTTTTTAAGTGATTTGTGGGCGATTTGGTTGGAACCAACATCAACGATACTTTATTTGTACTATCTTCTCCCGTGTCAAAGTTCAAATGTGGCTGAGGAGTTTCTAACTCTAAAACTCCGGCGACGGCATTTCGGGATTTATGGCCATGAGTATGTGTATGTATGTATGTTTTATTTTACACTACTATTAGAGAAGAATAAATTTCGAAAAGTTACAATTTTAAAAAAAACTGATAGAGGACCCCCCTCGTTATGGCAGCTTTCAAAAGAAACCATCTCAGCTTCCTCAGCCTCATGGCCGTATGGTATAACTAACGGTCTGTAATGGGCAAGTGATTAATATGAGAAACTAAGAAAAACTGTATCGTATTTATTTTTACGACACCCGTGGGTAGAAAGGGGTAGCGACATTCTAGGCGGGCACTACACGGCACTAAGAGGCGACTAAGGGTATTGGGGCTTTTTTTTGGATTTTTGGGCGATGCGATTGGAGACTCATCACCAAAAACCTTTATTTTTACCATCTTTTCCCCACCCAACTTCCAAAAGTGGCTGAGCAGTTTATAATTCCTTAGCTCTGGTTACCCCTTCTAGGGAAATATAGCCGTGAGTATATGTATGTAAGTATTTATTTTTCTTTATCCTTACCATTTTAAAAAACAACATACATGCAACCGTGATAGCTTGGTGGGAAGAACATAGCTTATCGTGCAAACGATGAGGTATCAAATCCCAGGTCAGGCCTACACAAATTTGTCTTTTCTGAAGACATACGTTTGGTTAATTTATCATGGTTGTTAACGGTGAGGGAAAACGTCGTGAGGCAACCCACATGGCTAAGGTGTATTTTGTCTTGTGACAGTGTATTTGTACGAAACGGTGATAAGCCTGTCCCCTATCATGTAAGTGCACTGTCCAAGAAAACGTAGGTACTCTGAACACCGGGTGACAATGTCACGTAATGTATAGAAGTATTGCTACCTCTACCAACCCCTTCGGGAATATATGGCGTGACCGAGTTAAGTTTGAGTTAAGTTAACGTACATATACGTTGAGGTAACAACACGGGTATAAATAGGTACACGGATATAACCTAGAAGTGGTAGCCAGAGCTGCGGTATAAGATAATCCTCAGCCCCTTTTGGAAGTTGTGTGGGTAATGGATGTGAAACAAAATTTTCTAGTGATGGGTCTCCAACAACATCACCCAAAAATCACTTAAATTCGATTCAATCATATCTTAGATCAGTCGCGTCTTAGATCTCGCCGCACACGGATGGTTAGCGTAAGCGCGGTTTGCTGAGGTCGTTGACCTAACGTAACGTATAATGGCGAATTCTATTGTAAAGTGTGTTAACTGCAATCTTGTGATAAATGAAGTGCTGTCCTTCATCCAAAATAAAGTGGATGTGGTGGATGAACCCAGTTTGGTTCGTGTGTGTGAGACTGCCTTTACGAAGGATGATATTGCTAAGGCGAAGGATCTTTTGTATGATTCTACGTCAACACGTAAGTTGAAAAGAAAAGGAGAAAATAAAACGAATAAGAACTTGTATGATATTATTACTCTCATCAAAGAAAAAGACCCTGAAATGTTACCAACGTTCGTTGCAAGGGACTTGCAAAAGTTACCCCCCGTAACATTTGATCATATTGATGTTACAAAACTGTTGAAAGATATTGTGATAATTCAAAAGGAATTGAAAGTTATGCAAGAGCAATTGAGCACAAATATTAATTATGCCTCTTGTGAGGATATTGAAAATTTGAAGTCAGAAATTGATAAATTAAAATCAAAATGCAATAGCCACAACGAATTTCAACCTAATATTAATACACATAGGGGCGCATATATTTTGCAAGATAGCTACCGGTATGACAGCGGACCTATGGGTTTACTACCGTCGAATTGTCGGGTAGATGGCAAAACAAGTGGCGAGGAGTCGTTGACCGAAACAGCTGATGTAAACAATCATGACATTGGCAAGGCCGCTGAGGTCATGACGTCACCGTCGTCGGCACCTACGGCGACGACGCCTCTGATACACTCTTCGACTCGCTCCTACTCACAAGCTACTGCGTCTATGCCTGTCTCCCTTCCACCTACACCAAGCGGTCGAGTTTCGCAGATAACAATACCGGTTATTGAGACGAATCTGACGGAAAAGAGCTCGTCACATAAACAAAGGAACAGAACATCGCCACCTGTGCAATATGAAATGCGTGAGTCATTGGCTAATACGAATACGAATGCACCTATGCTTAGTACCGAAACGGGGTGGACAGAGGTAAGAAGGAAACGAAATTCGCGTTTTAAAGGTCACCTAGGTAAAGCGGTAGTACAAGAATGTTCGAAATTTAAGGCAGCGGATATAAACATTCCACTGTACATTTATAATGTATCAATGGAGGCTTCCGAAAGGGATGTAGCAGATTACATTTTTGATAAAACAAAGATAATAGTAAACCCTGAGAAAATATCAATGAAAATTAAAAGGAATTATAATTCCTACAAAATTATCGTTCCTAAGAATAAGTCGTCATTATTTTTCAATGATGAATTTTGGCCGGATGGAATATATTTTAGAAAATACTTTGTACTGAGACAGAAAATTACTAAGACCAACTTGGATAAAGAAACAACGATTAAAAATGGCGTCGAATAATAATACTAATTTAAATTTAATGAGCTATAACTGTAAATCTTTAAAGAGGTCAATTGAAAGTATAAAGGGACTCTGCAATACGGCAGACATAATAGCGCTCCAGGAAACATGGCTCACAGATGACGACTTGCTGCTACTGAATGAAGTGCATACTGAGTTCGCAGCCACCGGCGTCTCCGCGATGAACATGGAGGAAGGCCCGCTGCGCGGCCGCCCGTACGGAGGGGTGGCGCTGCTTTGGCGCACGAGTTGCTTTAACTCTGTGTCTGTCATTCAGTGTGCATCGTTTATGTGCTATTAAATGTGAAGTGAATGGTGATTTTTTCTTAGTTTTTTCTATATATATGCCTACTGATAAACGGTTCAACTTGGCGGAGTTCACTAACTGTTTATCCGAAATAAGTGCCATCGTTGAAAATTGTAATATTGAAGTAGTTTATATATTAGGAGACTATAACGCGCATCCGGGAGAAAACTTTTTTTGTGAAATGCAACAATTTTGTTTAGAACAGCAATGGACATGTATTGATGTTGAGCTCTTAAGTAAGAACACTTACACATTTATAAGTGAAGCTCATGGTACAACTCGTTGGCTGGATCATTGTTTAGTAACCAATAGTGCCAGATTAACAGTAAGTCAAGTGAAAGTATTGTATGAGGTGACATGGTCAGATCACTTTCCGTTGCAAATATCATGTAATATAAACTTATTGCCTAAAATTTTTTGTTCAATACCTAAAGAAATAAATAAAATCATATGGGGCACTCGAGATAACGATCAAGTTAAGCAATATTATGATGTTTGCAATGCAAAGTTATTGAACTTTGAATGCCCTGTAGAGCTAAAGAACTGTACAAATAAGTATTGCAATAACTCAGACCATAATATAGCTATAGAAAAAATGTACTTAAACCTAGTGTGTATACTGCAGGAGACTTCTGAGTCCTGTCATAGTATTATTCGAAATAAAAACAGAAAAGAAATAATAGGCTGGAACAAATACGTTAGAGCGTTTCACGATGATGCCCGAGCATGTTTTCAGAACTGGGTCTGGCATGGTAAGCCTAGGCAGGGTAGCATCTATAATGATATGACCGCATCGCGAAAGTTATTCAAAAATAAAATTAAATGGTGTCAAAACAACAGAGACCAAATCAAAATGGATATACTCGCCTATGCTCACGATGCAAAGGACTTTAGTAGGTTTTGGAAGCAGGTAAACAAGTCGAATCCTAAAATAAGCAAGCCAATGAATGTCGATGGTGTCAGTGGTGATGAAAGGGTGGCTGAATTGTTTCGGGAGCGATTTAGAGTTGAGTCAAATGAGGCCGACTTTAGTGAAAGTGTAAATAGCATTAACTCTGGAAACTCTAGTGGTAAAATTAATTTTAGTATAGATGAGGTTAAAAAGGCACTAATGAGCATGAAACGGGGTAAATCTCCGGGTCATGACAGCCTCAGTATAGAACACCTTAGATGTGCCGGTCCACATTTACCTGGGGTATTAAAGCTCTTATTTGATTTGTTTATTAGTCACTCGTTTTTGCCGCATGATCTTATGCGAACTATAGTATCTCCAATTGTAAAAAATAAGACAGGTGATATCTCGGATAGTCGTAATTATCGGCCAATCTCTCTAGCGACTGTGGTAGCTAAGGTACTTGACTGTTTGTTGGATAGAAATCTTGATAAGCACTTAAAATTACATGATGCGCAGTTTGGGTTTAAGGCCGGTCTGTCTACCGAAAGTGCTATCCTCTGTCTGAAGCTAACAGTCAAGTACTACACAGACAGAAGTACTCCCGTTTTTGCGTGTTTCTTAGATCTCTCAAAAGCTTTCGATCTTGTTTGTTATGACACATTATGGGGTAAATTGTTTAAGACTGAAGTCCCATTCGCCATAACAAACCTTTTTAAGTTTTGGTATAAAAATCAAATAAACACAATAAAATGGAACGAGTGTTACTCTTGTGATTATAAATTAACGTGTGGTGTGAGACAAGGTGGTGTAAGCTCTCCAAAGCTTTTTAATTTGTATGTTAACGCACTGATTGAGGAGCTCTGTAGTACAGGAGTCGGCTGCTCCATCGATGGTGTTATGTTCAATAATATTAGTTATGCAGACGATATGGTTCTTTTGAGCCCCTCAATCAATGCTTTAAGAAAGCTCTTACAAATCTGTGAGCAGTATGCTAAAGATCATTATTTAATGTACAATGAGAAGAAAAGTGAAGTTATGGTTTTCAACTCTAGAAATAAAAAGATTAACCAGTTTCCTCCAGTAATGTTGTATGGCAAACCATTAAAAACCGTTACACAATTTAGATATCTGGGTCATTATGTAAATAGTGACCTCAATGATGACCTAGACATAGATAGGGAACGCAGGGCACTGTCTGTCAGATGCAATATGTTGGCTCGCAGGTTTTCTCGATGTTCAACAGAGGTGAAAATAACCCTGTTTAGAGCTTTTTGCCAATCATTTTATACATCTGCCCTGTGGGTCAAATATACGCAAAAAGCATACAGTGCCCTGCGGGTCCAATACAACAACGCGTACAGAGTAATGATGGGGTTGCCTCGGTACTGCAGTGCATCGGGGATGTTTGCGGAGGGTCGCGTGGATGATTTCTACGCGATCATCCGCAAGCGTGTCGCGTCCATCATGCAGAGAACCTGGGACAGCTCCAACACGCTCTTGAGAGTATTGGCCGATAAGTTCGACGATCCCATGTATCGGCACTGGGTATATGTGCAGCGGCACACTAGAGCCACTTCTCTGGCTAGATTTGGCACCTTATGTAAATAGCTTATTGTTAATATTTTAAATTTTACTTTTATTTATTAAATCTAAGTCTAACCAAACTAACATAATTTAAGTATCTCGATGTTACTAACTTACTAACTTTACTATGGATTTACTTTATGATCCGAAATAAAGTTTTTATTATTATTATTATATCGAAAATCAATTAAGAAGCAAGTAAATGAAGGAACAAACCAACTGCGGGAAAGGCAATAGTTTATATGTTGAATGTTTTGTTTCTTTATCAATGTAGTGCCGTATTTTAATACCGGATGTACATTTCGTTTTAAAATCAGGATAAAAATTTAAAACCAGGATATTAATATTTCACGATCACGATAGGCTTGCCCCCTATCACGTGAGTACACTGTCCAGGCAAAACGTGGGTACTCTGAACACCAGGTGACAAAGTCACGTGATGTTCAGAAGTATTAGTACCTCTGCCAACCCCTTCGGGGATATTCAGCGTGAACGTTTATGTTATGTTATGTAATATTTCACATAGTCACAGTCCTACACTGTCCCCTCGATTCAGGTTTTATATAGTGTAGGGGACACCGATCACTAATAGAATTAAAAATCTCTCACCTCAAGCCTATTTTTTTAGTTAAATTTAAAATGTACCTAATTAAGTGTCCGTAAGGTTATAATTGGTGTATCTAAATATAATAATTATCATTTTCATGTTCATATATGCAATACAGCCCAGTAACTGCCTCCGTGGCAAACAGTAGAGCGCTTGGCGCAGTATACAGAACAGAGGGGCAATTTTCAGGTGGTAAACTTATTGATTAAATTCTAAGGTAATCAGGATTGAAAGGAATATTTTAGGCTTAAATCAATAGATAATTGAAGATGATATTGTCTTAAGCCTTTTTTCCCGGTTATTACCGCGTTAGTAAGCCAGTATGGTGGACTATGGCCAATTCATCCTGTTAAGTATAGGCTCGATCCTCCCAGTTTTGGGGACATATTTAGTCCGTGACGATGAGATTTCTTTGTTACATTGGTATCATTTGGTTGACATAAGTGATACATTCTTGAATTAGCAAAACTATTACTAGTCCATTCGACAAAAACGATTGTGTGGTGCTGTAGCTATTAGTATGATATCAATCTGTAATTGTAATTTGATGAAACTTTTAAAGAAGTGTTTTTAGTGATGGATTCATACATACATGCATGTACTCACGGCTATGAATCCCTTAACGGGGTAGCCAGAGCTTTGGAATGAGAAATTCCTCAGCCACTTTTGGAAGTTGATTGGGGAAAAGATGGTAATAATAAATGTTTTTGGTGACGGGTCTCCAACCAAATCGCCCAAAAACCACTTAAAAAGCCCTTAAACCCTTAGTCACCTCTTACGATCACCCACGGGTAGAAATGGGGTAGTGTTATTCTAAGCCGACACTACACGGATGGATGTCTTTAGAATAACGCCGAACAGTCACTTAAAACCCCACACCCTTAGATCCCTTTCACGCCACCTGGACCTATTGGAAGAAATAGGATAATTCTATTTTATAATAATAATATAGACACAAAATCATAGTATAGATAAATTTCTCTACCCCAGAAACGAGTCTTCTTTTCACGTAGCCACGAACATTATACATTCTCGGTCTTCTCATTATTGCTACATTTACAGATTAAAATAAAGAACAAAGGATTATCAAAACGAATATTAACACCAGTCGAAAGATGAATCTTTCTCTCGAATGCGTCCATTCCTCGAAAACCACTTCAATTTCCGTTGTAAAGTTTAGAAGCATAACTACTTTATGAAGTTGTTAGCAAATATACAAGCTAGAGCTAAGAACAAGTTTGTATTGCCAGAATACAAAATTAAGCCAAATATTGTTTTCGTACTGTTGTGTTAATTTATGAGAAATCAAGTCTCATTGACATATACAAGATTTAAGATATGAACAATATTTCATTCATATATAATATGATATAAACCACACATTATAAGATAAAATATTTTAATACATGTGTGATTTATTTATGAGCAATTAATATTTGTCAGGTTCGTGTTAAGTGGCAATCGATGGTCTCTGCCTACCCCAATAGGAATAACAGGCGTGAGTATAAGTATAAAAGTAAATATATTATGATACCGTGATAGCCCAGTGGGTAGAACACTCGGTTATCGTGCAAACGACTAGTGTTCAAATCTTTGGTCGGGCCTACACCAATTTGTCTTTTCTAAAGACATATGTGTGGTTAATTTATCATGGTTGTTAACGGTGAGGGAAAACATCGTGAGGAAACAAGTTGCTCTTATATTTAATCGGCAAAATCATTATTAAATTAAAATTGGGACACAGACCTTAGTTTCAAAATCGCCTGAGTTTTTAATTTTATTACTAATTTCAGTGCTCCAAAATGTAAAATCTATTTATTTGACAAAACACTTATTTCAAGATTATTTATCTCTAACATCTCCAATAAATTTGAATTGAGCGCTAAAAAAGCCAAGCAGTAACTGTAAATATACGAAAATATTTCACAGAAAATGTTCTCAATTTTTCAAAGTAAGTGGCAAGACGTTTGAAACAGAAAAAAACGGCCAGCCATTCCTCGGCGTGGTTAATTGAAATTAATTAATGAGGAACGTAGCCCGCGAAAACAGCATGAATAAGTTACGGAGCGGGAAAAATGTTTTCTTGTTTTGGAACAGTTTTTTAAATAACTTTAAAACATTTAAATTTGGTAATGAATCTTGGTCGAAACTTGAGTAGGTCAGCGAGTGTCTAAAAGTGTGTTTAGTTAATATTTCTATTAATTTATTTATATATTTACGCCTTTTATTTCGATTGGGGTAGGTATCTACCTACTCTCCTACTATATCTATAGTATCTACTACCGATCGCCCCTTTTTACTTATATCTATAGCGAGGATTGATGAATGGTAGTTGGTGAAAGAAATATTATTATAAAGAGATAGTGTGGGTGGTGGTGTTGTGGAGAACCACAAAGGGGGACATATTTAAATTATACAGGATAATCTTTCGAAATTGCTAATTGCTGCAGTGTGGAGAATAAAGAACTATAAAAAAATTACAGCTTAGAATAGCAATAGCCTATCAATTCCCGTTGGTGTCCTACGCGGTGACTATAGGTATTGGGGCTTTTTAGTGTGTGTCGCGCGATGTGGCACGAGACACACTACCAACTATTCTTTATTTCACAATATTTTTTTTCACATACATACATACATATACTCACGGCTATAAATCCCTAGAAAGGGTAGCCAGAGCTAAGGAATTAGAAATTCCTCAGCCACTTTTGGAAGTTGCGTGGGGAAAAGTTGGTGAAATAAAGGTTCTTGGTGATGGGTCTCCAACCGCATCGCCCAAAAATCCCTTAAAAAGCCCCAATACCGTTAGTCGCCTCTTACGTACACTCACCGAAAGAAATGGGGTAGTGCTATTCTGGAACAACATTACACAGCATAAACATTTTTTTACTCAACTTGGAAAATAAATTTAATTATTAATTTGTGTCATCCAGTAGCATGTTCTAAAAAGCAAATAAATGAAATGAAAAAAAAGTGGCAGAAAACATTCTAATTCTGATTCATTCTACCCCTAACTGGGGTTGCTGTGAGTATTTGTAGGTATATATTCTAGAAAATCTTCATGTCTTAAGCCTTACATCAGCTACTGAATTGTTGACCACATTTGAACATGCAAATATTATCAAAGAGTTCCTACTAGTAACATAAATATCATCAGTATGTCAAAACAACCACATTTACAGGGGATGCCCTTAAACTCGGGCATTTTAGCGCGCAGAAACTGTGGCGTCAGACGTAAATTTATCAGATCAAAACTTCAAAGGTATGATTGGTAAATTAAAAAAAGACAAAAAGATGAATAAGAAAATTATTTTATAAGAACGAAAGGCATAGCAAAGTAAATATTTTGTTAATCTTTTGAGCAAATCATTAAAGTTTTTTTTAAATTTTGCCACGTTTAACTTAACCAATAATATGCGTTTTGGAAAATTGTTAGGTGGTGTAAAAATAGGCACATTATGGTGATTAAATATCATCTAGAAAAATGATATGTGATACCAACATCTAAAATAAAAATAATTTGATGTTAATTAATTTATAAACTCAATCCGACCCTTTACAATGATTGTATTGTATTGAGTATAAAATGAATGAAGAAAACCACGGATAACTTTCTTCTAAAATAAACTGGTTTGGTTCTGTTGAAATATGAGCTTAGTCTGATAAAACAAATGAATATCGGCAATGTCGGTATATCGCCTGAGGCTGCAAAACTTGAACAATGGAATACATTTTGAAGCTTTGAAAGTGTTAACAAATATTGAATGTTTATTTTTTGAACAAACCAATTTAACCTTTGGAAGAGATATGGTATTGTAAAATTTTATTTCCTCTTTTTCGTTTTTATTTAAGCCATTTTATGTTGGTACACCCAATTTTATTGTAACGAAAAGTGATAACCAAAATCGAACTAGTTGAATAATTTGAATGTTTTTGTTCATGTAAACCTCATGTGGGGATTATTACTAATAAACATAGATCGGATAATCGGATGCATATTTACCTAAACTTATTTTTTGGCTAAGAAAATATGGAGACCTCTTCTTTTTTCGGAATTGTCTTTTTCAATGTCGGGATTCGAAAAAAATCAGGGATTTTGAACTAATCGGATATAAAACAAATTACGAATTTACGAGTTAGTTGGTTACCTACCTATCAAATTATAATATTAATTTATAAAATATATTTTTTTTTTATAAAATAACTAGATACTAAGCTTCGAACATCATAATTCACAATGGATATTCGCAAGCATCTGCACTTAAACTGAATTTTAAACGTCGATGCAAATATGTATTAAGTATATGAAAGGTGAAAGAAAAAGGGTAGCATGTGCTAAAATTGATCTCCATTTATTTTTCGATATATTCCATAATAATTAAAATCTTAACGTTAGTAAATGTGCAGCTAAGTGCACAACAAGCTTTACAATGTTATTCAAATATTGTTCTCAACGCAAATAATTACGGCTCCTCATTTAAAAACCTTTATTTGAGTGTGCATTCAATTATATTTATAACCAAAACGCTAACGGTATTCATCCCGAAACATTGGGTTTTTTTCCATACAAGTAATGTACATACCAATAATATATTGTAATAGAAAACACTACAAACGTAATGAAAATACATTTAATTCTATATTCCGAACATTAAATGCATAAATTCCGAAATCCCGAAATCTTTACGATAAAGAAGTGCTTTCCATACTAAACCGCCGGTCAACTTTAGGTAAATATGCATCCGATTATCCGATCTATGCTAATAAATAAAGAATAAATAAAGGAAAGAAAAATTTCGACACAGGCGGGAATCGAACCCGCGACCTCGGGTATACGCCCCCGTCGCTCTGCCAATTGAGCTACCGTGTCAATGGCTGCCAGCGCGAAATTCTCCTATCCTTTGTTTGTTTTACACTTTTAAGTAGTGTTTGCGTTCCCTACCTCCGATTTTTTTTACGAATTCGGAAGGCCAGTTGTCTACCTTTTCAGATAGAATGCAAATGTAGAACGCTTAACTATCACATAATTTGAATGTTTTTGTTAATGAAAACCTCGTGTGGGGATTATTATCAAGAAAGAAGAAAAAGATTCTTTCCTTTATTTATTTTTTATTTTTTCGAACTAGTTAAACTTGAAAAAAACGATGACCTTCATATTCATCAATTATTTTATTTTCATAAATCATAAAACAGTATAAAACATAAGTATATCATTGAAATAAACAGACACACACAGTCACCTAGGTACACACTAAACATTTTGCTTAAAGACCACATCAAGCATCAATTAGCCAAAAAACATTTTTAACCGACTTCAAAAAAGGAGGTTCTCAGTTCGATTGTTTGTATGTATGTATGTATGTATAATTGTCCGCGATTATCTCGAGTTTGGCTTAAGCTATTTGGATGCGGTTTTCAGGACAGTATTCGTTACATTTAGGAGAAGGTTTTAGTGCCTTAACCGACCAAAAAAAGAAAGGAGGTTCTGTGTTTGACCTGTATGTATGTCTGTTGGTCCGCGATTATCTCACGTTTGGCTTAAGCTATTTGGATGCGGTTTTCAGAAAAGTATTCGTTACATTTAGAAGAAGGTTTTAGTGCCTTATCCGACCAAAAAAAGAAAGGAGGTTCTGTGTTTGACCTGTATGTATGTGTGTTGGTCCGCGATTACCTCACGTTTGGCTTAAGCTATTTGGATGCGGTTTTCAGAAAAGTATTCGTTACATTTAGAAGATTGGTTAAAAGTTCTTTAACCGACTCGAAAAAAAGAAGGTTTCTTAGTTTGAAATATAAGTATGTATGTAAAGTTATCAATACTAGACAGAAATTTATCAATATATGTTAATAAAGTTTTTTTATTAGTAATAAACAGAGTTACTAAATTATTGAACAAAAAAGTATATAAAAACATGAATAAATTACTCTTAATTATATTAAAGAAAAAAATATATATTGCAACATCATGTTTTTCATCCTGGTCATTTCAATCAAGGCGCTTTCGTCATGGGGAATTTCGCGCTTTCGGAATGGTCTTAACCATTTAAGTAATTTCTTTGAATCTATATCACTTAAAGCCATCTCATCAAGGGATTTTACACGACTCAACGCTACATATATATAAGAGTGTTTCTTCGCATTTGTGATAGGTGAACTTCTCTTTGCTCATCTGTTTCGGCAGCAAGAGCAGCACGCTGACGATCTCTCTCATTCTGAAGGGCAAGCACGAGTTACCGACACGATAATGGAAATGAGATGGCAGTATACGATACTAAGTAAGTGCGTAAAAGATGGCTGCTTTATCCCACGCGATAACTAGTTTAAATACGGCTCGTGCTTGCACTGCTGAAGTCTTTGTTTTTTTTCGATGGGTGTTTCGTTCTCCCTTACGTGAGTTTTCCTTAAAGCATCCTTTGAATTTCTACCTAGGCCCGCAGGTAAACAAAATAGTAACAAGTAAGCTAAAGTCATAATATTAAATATTACAACTACCTGTTAAAAAAAATATAAAATAAACGGACAGTAAAACTTATCTCTAGATAACTATTACTAATTCACTAAAAAAACTCAGAGTAATTTAAGAACTTATCACTAAAAAGTATAAAATAAAAAAGAAAAAAAAAACTTCAATTAAAAACTTAACAGAAAAACTATATTATTATTTTTTATTTAAAAAAGAACCGCCTTCAAAAATCCAACTGAAAAGAATAAAATAATATTTATTTATTTTATTATGTACTACTCTATTCAACTTCTTCTTTTTGAAGTCGGTGCCAAACAGACAAATCCAAAACGAAAATTGCTACATAGAGAAAACCATACGAATAATAAATCAATCGATAGTGCCTCAACAACAGTAACACAATCGCGCTCAAAAATCAAGAAATTTCATCCGCTCGCAATGACGTCGCTTTATAAAGGCTGGGATTGGGGGACAGTGAGCGGTGCTTAGCCAGCCCCCGTAGCATGAGGCGTGTGAGAGCGCGTATGTCGCATGAGAAGTGAGAAACTGACAGATTGTTCATACAACATCTGTCAGTACCTCACTTCTCACGTGACATCTACGCTCTCACACGCCTCATGCTACCTATACTGGTGTTCATGCGTCGCACTCCGCAGAGAAATTATCATAATATACATGTAACCGTAAAACTGTAAATACAAGTAAATTATAATTTTAGATAGATAGCGAGATGGTAAACTAACGTTAGGTTAGGTTATGTAAGATTATCAGATTTCAAACTAACGGAATTAACAATTCGGCAGGGACATGCATGCACCGAGTTGGCACAACCAAAACTTCTTACACTTTGTAAAAAGACGATCGAGAATCTAAATCACTACATAGTATAAAACAAAGTCTCTGTCCCTGTCTGGGATATAGGGACATCCTTATGTATACTTTAATCTGTAAAACTACGAAATGAATTTTGATGCGAATTTTTTTATTGATTGATTAAAAAGGAAGGTTTATAAGGATGACATACGCTGATGGGGTGGAGAACTCACTCCACTTGAGCGGGCCACTAATATTCCTTCTTCTTTGTCATGAAAATTGGTTTGGCACCGACTTCAAAAAGGAGAAGTTGAATAGAGTAGTACATAATAAAATAAATAAATATTATTTTATTCTTTTCAGTTGGATTTTTGAAGGCGGTTCTTTTTTAAATAAAAAATAATAATATAGTTTTTCTGTTAAGTTTTTAATTGAAGTTTTTTTTTCTTTTTTTGAGCTCTCTTGTGGTGCTACGTCAAGGCTAAATAAGACTTATTTTCAAATATTTTTAACATTTGAAAGATGAACAATAAAAAATCAGAGAAAAGTTAATAAAATCATGTACAATCCAAATGAATTTTGGCTTCCATTGAATGGTTCTTTCACACATGCTGTATCTTGTTTCCAAAGTTAGAAGAATATAAGGTCATGCATGCATGAAAAGATATGATCGAAGTTTGCTAGGATCGTAAAAAGTGGCGATCGATAGTCTCCGCCTTCCCCAATGGGAACTAACGGTGTGAGTATATTTATTTATATGTGTTGTATCTTAGTTTCGTACTTTGTTTTTTCAGACAGGAAGTCATTTTAATTTAGTTTTAAAATAACCGCCATAATCAAATAAATGCAATAACATATTTTGATATGAGTACTGATTATGTGTTACTGGCTGACCCGATAGACTTCTTACTGTCAAACGTGTAGACTTTCACGTCGTCAAACTTAAATATTTAACTGACCCGTTGAGGGTCTCTGTCATGCGATGAGAAAAAAGGTGTTTTCATAGTACCATTTTGTCACTTTATCAATTTTAAGTTTATAAAGCAGTTTCGGCTGAGCATTGATTCTGAGTCAGTCAGCCCGTGTTTCTTGCGCTACATGCACGCCTTTCAATTTTGTTGCGGAGTAATTTTAAAATTATATTATCTTCGAAAATGTTAATTTAAATTTAGTGATGTCAAGGACAATTTTGTTCACAATGAAATATTCTTAATCAAAAATACATTTATTTGGATAAGGATTAATATTATGTTGATAAAACATTATGGCAAATAATTGGCAATAATGCATTGATTTCGACCAAATTTGATTACCATAAAAATGGTTATAGTGAGTCAATCTTACAAGATAGACATATACGAGGGCGGGTCAATAAGTCCGTGACTTTTGGAATAAAACACAGATTTTTTGATAAAAAAATAATTTAAGTTTTCAACGTAGTTCCCTTTATCTCTACTTACTTACTTTGTCCAACGCTTCTCCAATTTTTTTATCCAAATAATATTATTTTAATATTGTTTCGGGTGTAGAGACCTCAACTGGGCGTCCAGGACGTTCGCCATCTTCAGTGCTTGTACGGCCACAACGAAATTCAGTAAACCACGTTTTTACCATTTAAATCGATGGTGCAGAGTCCCCATAGTATTTATCAAGCTTAGCCTTGGTCTTGGTAATGGTTTTTTTCGCAAGAAATAATGCCAAATAAGCACACGAAATTCACATTTTTCCATTTTACATACATACATACATATACTCACGCCGTTAATTCCCATTGGGGTAGTCAGAGACTATCGATCGCCACTTCGTACGATCCTGGCAAACCTCTCTTGCTTCGTCTACATCCATCAATCTTTTCATACATGCTCTTTTATTCTTCATACTTCGGACGCCTGCCTTTTTGAGCACACTTTCAATTTGGTCCAAGTGTGTCTTTCGTGGCCGTCCTCTACTAACATTACCTTCCACATTAGCTCTATAGATACCTTTTACCAATTTCCTATCATCCATCCTCTCGATGTGCCCAAACCATCTCAACATTCCTTTTTCTATCTTACTTACAATATCATCTTTTACACCACACCTTTCACGAATCACATTGTTCCTCACACGATCACATAACTTAACATTACAAACTTTTCTGAGGGACCTCATTTCTATTGCATTCACTCGCTGCTTTCATGCTTCTTCTGCCACACCCAACATTTACTGCCATACATAAGCGTAGGAACAAGAACGGCATCATGCACAGCCATTCGGGCCCTTTCGGACACCGATTGACTAGACATTAGGCTATCCAATGCTCCATTAATCGCATTACCCTTTTTCACTCTTCTCTCAATATCTTCATCACATTTTCCATCCCTTGTAAACAAACTTCCCAGATATACAAACTCCTTCACCTGTTCCACATCCTTACCATCAATCGCAATCACGCATTCTGTCACATCTTCCTGTCTCTCAAAAACCATCGTTTTGGTCTTATCCACATTCACCCTCATTCCCTTTCTTACAAAAGACTTACATGCAATATTCATCATCTCTTGCAACTCTTCTGCCGATGATGCAAGTAGCACTTGATCGTCAGCATACAAGAGGCATTTAATGATGAATCCACCCATTCTTAGTCCATAATCACTTTCACGCAACTCTGTCAAACAGTCATCCATGAACAAATTGAAGAGCCACGGAGAAGCTACACATCCCTGTCGGACACCCATAGAGATTCCGAACCAGTCAGTGTTTTCCCCGTTTACTCTTACACATGCACTAGAATCCTCATAGAGTGATACCAATGCACGTATAAGTTGACTCCCCAAACCGAACTTGGATAACACCTCCCATAAACACTTTCTTACCACCCTATCATACGCCTTCTCTAAATCAATGAAGGAGCAATACACCTTTTGGTTCTTAGCTAAGAACTTTTCGGTGATGCTCCTTAGAGAGAAGATTTGATCCATACATCCCATTCCTTTCCTAAATCCTGCTTGCACATCCCATATTTTCTCATCAGTTTCATTCATCACTCTTTCAATCAGTACCTTAGCATACAATTTACCGACAATGCTGAGTAGGCTAATGCCACGGTAGTTTTTAGCCTCCTGGCGTGACCCTTTTCCTTTAAACAGGGGCACAATCACCGCCTTGCACCAGTCTTGTGGTACTTTGCCACTCGACCAGCACTTTTGGAAAAGGAAGTACAACCAAGAAGCCACCAACCCTTTACCAGCCCTCAGCATTTCGATAGTTATCCTATCATACCCTGCCGCCTTCCCTATTTTCATACTCTTCATTGCTTTCATTATTTCTTCCATACTGATCTCACTTTCACTCAAGGCACCCATCGCATCGTTCCAATCAACATTACTGTCGATTGGCAAAGAAACGGATGCGTCCTCTTTTTCAAAAAGTCCCTCAAAATAGTTCTTCCATACTCGTTTCATGCTACTTTCATCCGTCGCCAATTCACCCTGATCATCTTTCACTACATTCACTCTCGTGTTTTGGGAAACTCCCTTTTCTTTCCGGACATATTTCCAGAACAACTTTTGGTTATTCCGGAAATTATCAGAGAGTTTCCTCTCACACCATTCTATCAGATCACGCCTTTTCTTTTCTATTTTCTTCTTAACCTCATTCTTAACTCTCTTATATTCATCTTCACTATTTTTCACTACATCATCTGTTACTCTCGCATCCATTCGTTTACTAGCTCTGACCGCTAGTAAATCTAACCAAGCTTTCTTCTTATCTTCGACTGCCTCTTTCACACTCTTATCCCACCAACTTGTTGGTGGTCTATTTGACCTTTTACACAATCCACATACTTCCGTCGCACATTCAACCATTGTCGATTTGAGCACATTCCATACTTCTTCTATTTCCATTTCATCCCTCATCTCCACGCAACTTAGTCTATCATCCAATTTCTTCACGTATTCATCACTGATCTTTTCATCATCTTGCAATTTCTCCACTTTTATTCTCGCAAGATCCGTTGTTGACACTTTGGCCCTATGACGCCAACGCGTGCACAGACCTCTTACTCGGGATATAACAAGGAAGTGATCTGTGCCAACATTCGTGCCCCTATAGACTCTGGTGTCAACAACCTTTGCTCTCAGCCTTTCATCAACAATCACAAAATCAATCATACTTCTCTCGTTTCCTCTCTGTCTTGTATACATATGGATATCTTTGTGTTCAAACAATGTGTTTGTAACACAAAGATTCCTCGCCAAACATACCTCAATAACTTTCTCGCCATTTTCGTTCACCCTTTGATCACCGTACTTTCCTAAAACCTTTTCACAACCGTTGCGTGACACACCAACCCAGCCATTAAAATCTCCTAACATTACAATTCTCTCATTCTGATCACACCCATTCACAACATCATCTAACAAATTCCAAAACTCCTCCCTCTCGGAAAGTGACTTAGACATGTCCGGAGCATACACACAAATTATGCGCATCCGGACAAGCCCTATTTTCACCTTTAGCCACAGGAGCCTTGGACTCACACATTCGTAACCTTTCATACACTGAGCCATCCTTTCAGATATCAGAAGTCCCACGCCTTGGCAAGCCCTGTCGCTGTCAGCCACGCCTGACCAGATCGCTGTAATGTTGCCAAGTTGTGAAACCTCTTTTCATTCACACACAGAAAATCTATTTTTCTTTCATCCATTATCATACATACTTCATCTAATTTTTCATGCATCCCTCCACACACATTCAACGTACTGAAGCGGGTCTCTCTAGCCCAAAATAAATGATAAATTATCTATTTTCCATTTTCTCCATTATGAATTTTCCATTTTCTCCTCAAATTTGTGAGTAGTCTGATAAAAATAGCTGTCAAACACAAACTAACTGACGCAGCAAGTTAAAATTTAGACAGGAGTCAACTGACAGATGCCTGTTCACAGGAGCAGTGTTGCTGTTTCAGTAAAGAGGTCAGAAATTCAAAAAGTCGCGGACTTATTGACCCGCCCTCGTACTTTTGTGGACATTTTTTTAGATCATTTAAAGAAGAATAATTATTTTTCACATACTTTTTGGGCATACCGCTAACGCAGCGCACACAACGCAAGCCTTAAAATATGAATAATTATCCCCGTTTTTGCAACATTTTTCGCAGATTCTTTGCTCTTATTAGTCGCAGCGTGATGATATATAACCTAAAACCTTTCTCAATAAATGGACTATCTAATACAAAAATATTTTTTCAATTTGATTAAGTAGTTCCTGAGATCCTAGCGTTCAAACGAACAAACTCTTCAGCTTTATAATATTATAGTACAGCTAATCAATTGTATAGTTGCTTATTATAATACAAAAGTGTATCTGAGTAGATTGCCGGCGTACCTTTCCATGAATAGCCAATTATGATACAATATGCCGGTGACTAAAACTAGATATAGGCTCAGAAGTCTTTACTTAGAATATTAACTACATTTATGGTAGATGGGAACTATTGTTAATGGAAAGTCATCTCTATCAGGAATTAACATTCCTAATAGCCTATTATTAATAAATTTGATTTGATATTTGGGCCGATTATTCATTCATAACACATGTGCTCACTGAAGAGCTCAACCCTACCCTGAGTTGGGTGATTGCACCATAATCCACCACACTGGCATACTGCGGGTTGACTAACCACTTTTACTGTGATAGTAGCCGGAACCGACGCCTTTACATGCCCTCCGAAAAACGAAAGAATTTTAATTTTCGGATCAGTTCCAGTAGAATAGGCAAAGGCTACCGCCCCTTTGTATTTCTATTATCAAACCTTTTAAGCTTTGTTTGAATTAATCGATCTTTTCATACATTGCCGTGTAGTGCAGGCTTAAAATGTCACTTTCTTTTTACCTACGGATGTCGTAAGCGGCGAATATGGATATGGGGCTCTTTGAGCGATGCGGTTGGAGACCCATTAACAACAACAATACTTTATTTCTACCATTTTGTCTTCTTTTGACTTCCAAATGTAGCTGAGGAGTTTTTAGCTTTGAAAATCTTAAGATTTTTCATAATATTTTGTTTATTACTACCATGTTCAGCACATTCAGTATTTGATCTAGATGTGCCTCGGTGGTGGTTCTCTACACAATGCTTTCCACATTAGTTTTCTATACATCCGCTCTATATACCAATAACACAGATTAATAAATAGTTTTCCGAAACAATTTTGAAATTCCTTTTTTAATTATTTTTTTGCTCCGCATCGCTCACGAATCACAATATGGCTCGCTCTATTTCATAATCAAACATTGCAAAATCTATCAAAAACAGAGTGATATACCCGAAAACATTTTCATATTTTTCAGTTATTAAAAAAGATTGAAATATTTTGTATCAGTTTTTTTTTAGTTCGGCATTCAAAGTATTGATTTTTGAAAATATTGGCAGCCAAAAATATAAATGAAAATTTGCACACTCAAATCGTCGTAATATCATCATTTATATGTAGGTATGTTTTTTTTTATTCGATTTCTTTTACAGATTACATTTTTTAAATCATAACATAAAAAAATAGGATCGGCATAGCCCAAATTGAATGATAATCCAAAATATATCGGTCATTCTTGATAAAGTGTCACAGCACAGTAAAAGAATTTGCCAAGTCAGCCTCAACCATCAATAATATGAGAGGTTCGTAGAAAAATCTTTATTGAAAAGGTTTCTAAAAGCATAGAATAATAGACTTTACTTTAAAAGATTTTATTTTTCAATAAAATTTTACACTACTTAAGATTTAAGGGATTTATATCACTATTCTGCAATATCGTTTCAAAAAAAATAATGAATAAACTTCACTGATTTGGATAAAAACTAATGAAAACATACTTTACTTTACTTTATTGTCTGAATGTGTTGAATGATATATAAGTTCTAGACATCTGTTTATAAACTTATTAAATTAATTGTTTCCTGTGATTTGGTGATACTTATTCCCGGTAAAAACACTACATTTGTGGAACCAATATAATATTTTTAACTAATTAAGTATTTTACATATAAAATGATGATAAAATAAGATAATATGTTTTAAATAGAGTTGCTGTATTTTCAAGTTGTTTCAAACCGTATAACTTTAGAATTACTTAGAGACCCAGTACTCAAATTCCGGAAATCGATGCATAAGTACTTTTAAACTGTGTATTGCACTTCTTGTAGAGGTTTGAAGAGCAAATAAGTACTTTTCTATTTTCAAGAATCGGTTATTTGCTTACTGATTTTTTTAGAACCACCGTGATAACTCAGTGGGTAGAACACCCGCCTATCATGCAGGGTGGCGTGGGTTCAAATTCCATTGCGAGTCGGGCCCACACCAAAGTGTATTTTCTAAAGATATATATTTGTTTAATATAGCAACCGTGATAGCCCAGTGGGTAGAACACACATCCTGGGTCGGGCCTACACCAATTTGTCTTTTCTAAAGACATATGTGTGGTTAATTTATCATGGTTGTTAACGGTGAGGGAAAACATCGTGAGGAAACCCACATGGCTGAGTTGTACTTAGTCATGTGACAGTGTATTCGTACAAAACGGCGATAGGCCTGCCCCCTATCACGTGAGTACACTGTCCATGCAAAACGTGGGTACTCTGAACACCAGGTGACAAAGTCACGTGATGTTCAGAAGTATTTGTACCTCTGCCAACCTCTTCGGGGAACGTGAACTTCGGAGCGTGAACGTTTATGTTATGTTATGTTTGTTTAATATATCATGCGAATTAACGTGGTTAGAGAAAACATCGTGAGGAAAACTTCATGGCTAAGTTGTAGTTAATCACGTAATATTGTATTTATACAAAATGGCCAATATCTATATAATATCTATCCAAGCAATAAATAGATACTCTAAACACCTAGCAACACATGAAAATATGGGAACAGCAAAAATGTACTGGCCTGTACACCCCGCTGTGTACCAACTCATAATTTAGATACCGCATACATACATATACTCACGGCTACAAATCCCTAGAAGGGGAAGCCAGAGCACTGAAATATAAATGGAGTAGCGCCATTCTTAGCCGACACTACACAGCTATGTAGTGTTATGAGACGCTGCTTGTGGGTGGGGCGAGTGAGTCTGCCCGCCGCCGTCTAGAAGTCTCTACAACAATAACATTATGTCATGTTCAGAAGTATTAATACCTCGGCCACCACCTCGGGGCTAGGTGTATGGCATGAACATTTGAGTTTTAGTGATCTTCCTCACAGCCCATATATGTCCCCATCAAGGGGCTCGAGGCTACCCTATATAGGGTGATTTGGCGCTCGCTGGCTATAATTGCGGGTTGGCAGACTAACAAGTACTACCATAATGTAGCCGGGACCGACAGCTTAACGTGCCCTCCAAAGCACGGAATCATCTTAATTTTCGGATAATCAGGTGATTTAAACCGGCAATTTCCTTCCAAACTGGGTTAAATCTTACAAATTAAATTTGTAAGTTTACCACCCCCCGGGATCGAACCCAAGACCTCCGTACTTGAAGCCAAGCGCTTAGCCGCGAGGCCACGGAGGCAGCTTCTGAGTGATCTTACTATCAGTAAATTGTGTAGAACTCATTTTTTTAAACGAGATTTCTACTCTAATGTGCTAAATATCTATTATATATATTCAATAAAAATCTAAAATAAATCAATAAAAAATAATTAACTTTAATATCTAAATGACGACGTGTATATTTTTCTTATTATAAACTTTGACAGGACATACAACATACCTCATAAACATAGAACTTTCGTCACCTAATTAATTAATTCCAAAGCTAAACTTAACTCTAAACATAAAGTTAATGCTGTTGGTGTCATCGCAACAAAGTGCTGTCTTCATAAATAATTTTAATATACATAACACTGATGTCACAGTATTTGAAGAGTTGGAATATATTTCTTTTTTAAAGTCATCACATTTTGGATATCTGACTTCTTTGCACATTCTGTGTTAATTAATAATGTGTCCTTTATATAATAAATATATAAAGGTACTTGATTGTAAAATTGTATAACTACTGACTAAAAACGTAGTTGTGAAAAAAAGATATTTCTAATCTATTTGAGTTTATAATCTTGTCAAACAGTAAATTTTATATCTCAGATTTATTCAGAGCAAGTCTTAATTAATCCCACCAAAAACATTAAATGTAAAAAAATGCCAAGTCTCTCGATGCAGTCTTTCCATCGTAAAAAGTTTTGAGATTTCATAGAAGCCAAGTCCTATTCAAAATATTTCGTAGTTATAAATCAACATTTAGTAATTGTATCAATAGTTTTCTTTATATTATAATTATAGTGATTTGGCAATGAGCACAGGAAGAAACAAATAAAACGGCATATTTGGAGGAGTTGAAAGTTACACACACCGCATGCGTAAACATTAATATCACAAAATTAATTTTCTTTTGGTTTATCCGTGTCGTCCCAACCGAATTTCGGCAACGGCAGTCAGTCTTAGTGCACTCTCGATTCATTTACTTTCATAAAGCGATGGCCCGTAAGGTATTCTTAATTATTGTATTGGAGCATGTAGTCGGTAGTGACCATTATGATTCACACATAACAAATAATCTGATCACTGGTCTCGTCAGTAACATTTGCACATAATTCCAGGCAGCAAGCAGCTTTTAATTTGTGCTCATTGCCAAGTCACTTTAATTATAATATAAAGAAAACTATTGATACAATTACTAAATGTTGATTTATAACTACGAAATATTTTGAATAGGACTTGGCTTCTATGAAATCTCAAAACTTTTTACGATGGAAAGACTGCATCGAGAGACTTGGCATTTTTTTACATTTAATGTTTTTGGTGGGATCTCATTTATTTTTTGTAAGGGTATTTCTTTCTTTTACTTTTAGGTGACCTCACAATTTCTTGGACGTCAGCTACTGCTTTGTTTAGAACCCATTCTCTATCTCTATCTCTTTTGTTTTTTCTCTGAGGCTTCGTTACTTCTAAGGTAGACAAGTCTGGGCGATATATACTTCGGAGTCGATTATATTCAGTAAACATAGACTTATAGACTTGCATGTCATCCCAATTCTCCACTACATAATGGACGACAGCACGCCTAATATCGTTTGACGACTGAAAACTCCCATACATGCTGTATGACAACGAATGAAATAAACACGACCCATCTCCAGGAATAGAGATGACTCTGTGTGGACAAAGGTCGCCATTTATGTACAATATTTCACGTTCCATTACACTATATTTACAATTACTTCTATAACAATAGGGCTTAAACTTATAAATATATGCAAACTAAATAGAACTAAACTAACTAACAAATAACTAACTAAATAAATATATATATCTACTAACTTACAAACTATAACTAAACTAAACTAAATAACACGTAAAGTTCTCCGAATATCAATTATCACTACAATATTATTTAGTTTCGAAATGGGTTTTCATAGACAGATGATCGCTATCAAATGAAAATTATCTAATTAATTATTTTGAAGTACTACTTACACTGCGCTTTGTAACGAAACCATAGCGCGATTCAGACAGGTACAACGCCATCTATCGAGCGCGCATACAATATTTATCGCAATACAATGGAGATTTAGCTTTATTAATTTAATGAACTTTATGTATTAATTTGTATTAATGGTAGTCTATGTATTACATTTATATTATTCTTTTCTATTCTATGTATGTATTCATCCAATTGAATAGGTACTTGAACAACGAACAAAGTTAACAATGCAGTCAAAATCCATACATAATGTTCTTGCCAAACCGCAAATATAAAATTGTTTTCTATGGCATATAATTTTTTAATGTTTTTATAATTTTGCCTTTATATGTGGCTAATGACCTATCTTGGTGCAAAATTTGAAGTTTCTAAGTCTGCTAGAAGTACTTTAGATTTTTGATGATCTGTCAGTGAGTCAGTGAGTGACAAAATGGTGTAACTTTGATCGACCGTAACTCCTAAACTATTAATTCATTTGGCGTGTAATTTCGAACTTAAGCTTGTTCTAATGCCTACTATTATTCACCGAAAACCTAAACTCCTAGCTTTGTCCACGTCGAAGATATAGGGGGGGCGAAACAGCCGCGAACCGCTTCGAGAAAAGATGGTACGGCCGTGCCCGTTTTGCTCGAGACTTGGCAGGGGCACTGCCGTGCCCCCAGATTACGGTATCACATAAACAGAAAACATGAAGAAAGGAATAAACGCTTTTTTGTTCAACTTGATATGTTTTATACACTATTCAATAATCATCAATATCGTTATATGTTATTAATCAATATTGTATATATAAGAAACATTTTTTAAAAAAAAACCTATACCTTTTTAAAAAAATGGCTAAGGAATGTCTTATTCTCAAGCTCTTGCTACCCTAACTAGGAATTTATAGCCATGAGTATATGTAAGTATTTATACAAAAATAAAAAATAGAATGTAAAAAGCCTAAGTGTTGAACATAATTTTGTATTGCATAAAGAAAGAAAGTCGGAAGAACGTTTCCAAAAACTTTAATCCAATCTCCATATTATTTCAACCTCGTAGAATTATTCAAACGATGTCTCTATCATAAATCGTCTAGAGAATAATTTATTCAAAGGAAACAATAGGCACGAGGGATTATGGGCATGTGGTTTGTTTGATGTCCATTTTATCTTTACTGCACTCTAGATTCGAACTAGCACAAGTGTATTGATTTTCATATAAACATACATATAGTCACGCTATTAGTTAGTATTGGAGTAGCCAGACAGTATCGATCTTTTGCTTTTAAAAGTGATAATTTAAAAAAAAGTATAAAATTATGTTAATTTAATAATTATAATTTTTTTTTTGGCGTTTTAATGAAAATGCAAAATCTTTGTAAGCATAAAAATATTTATCAATACGGATCTAATTCCGAATCCACACAACATACTTATTTATGTTATTTACCCTCCTTGGGGCTAAAACTGAACAAATAAAACATATTTTGAATCAACATACCACAAGATTTCTGGATTTATCAGGACCATACAAAGTAGCGATGGATAGTCTCTGTCTACCCCAAAAGACACGTATAAGTAAGTATGCAAACATAATAATTATTTTCAAGATGTGTTCTTTTCTTTCCTTTTTCAATTGTTTACTCGAAAATAAAAAATATTTCAATAACTACTTTTTCATCCCAAAAGAAAACACGATCATTAATATCCTATTTATCATAATGTTGTACAATTTTGTCACGTCACGATCATCCACTTAAGTGTTGAATTTCATTAAATTTCGTGACAAATAAATTGGCGCCTGTCAATTTGCCCACTGAATATTAATTTGGATGTCAGAACCGATGATTAATATTGCGTTTTCCGGATTTATTGAGCACTACATTTGATTAGTGTTAGGACGACTGTGTAGGATTTATTGGGTCCCACATTTTGTGACATATCAGTATTCAAGGTAATTACTTGAGAAAACAAACAAACATTCAAAATACAGTGCACTGGTAGAATTATTAGATATGATAATAATGTGCCCAGTCAGAGATTCACAGCGATGGATATCATTGCTACTCTTCGTATAAATTATATGATCTCGTTCTAGATTTTCGTAAATGCGTATATATACTTAGGACACAGTTTTCAATTGGATTAAGTAGAGTAGAACCGATAACCGCTGGGGAAGACGAGTTCTTGAGTGGAGACCACGCACTGGCAGACGCAGTGTGGGGCGCCCTCCAGCCCGCTGGACCGACGACCTAAAGCAGGTGGCCGGGAATGGTTGGATGAGGCTGGCCGAGGATAGGAAGAGATGGCGCGCCATGGGAGATGCCTATGTCCAGCAGTGGACGAGTGTGGGCTGATGATGATGATGATGAAGTAGAGTCTATTGATTACAAAT
Organism: Bedellia somnulentella; assembly: GCA_963576735.1. Lineage (NCBI taxonomy): Eukaryota > Metazoa > Arthropoda > Insecta > Lepidoptera > Bedelliidae > Bedellia > Bedellia somnulentella. The sequence goes on from OY755172.1 coordinate 18,159,761, forward strand.
TTGTTTGATACTAGCGAATCTATCGGCAAAAATTGACATCCGTTCATATTTCTCTTGTGTAGGTAAAAATACTTCCTTAGTTCCATTGAATTTTGAATTGGTTCGTTTTACAAATAAAAACGTTCACGCCATTTATCCCCGAAGGGGTTGGCAGAGGTACCAACAATAGGTGGTTTATTTTATTATTGTTAAATGTAGAATAGTATTTTGTAGAGGTTCACCACATTTTTTTTATCTCGTTTTAAATATACCATTCAACTACTACGAGTATTACACACTTATAATTCATGTTAACTCAATCTAGAGTTATGCACATTATTAATTATGTTTAAGCTATAATTAAAAACCATTAAATCGTTTCAGTAAAAACAGTAATTCTTAATTCCATTCAAACTAAAAAATAAAAAATTAAACTAAAAAAATAGTTATAAAAACAAATTGGTTACCAGTTTTCATACACCTTAAATTACCTTAAAAAGATTATACCAATGGATATTTTTTATGATTAGTTGAATTTTTTAAATATTCCATTAATAATAAAACCAAATAACGGTATATTAGCAAATAGGTATATGCAGCAAAGTCTTCTTTTGTTCTAAATAAATTGTAGCTTCGTATATAAGATGTAGAAACAAAAATATTTGGTTTTACAGTATACATCTAAAAGAGATGGTATGTTCAGCATCCGACGATTTTTTCTTTGCCAACATAGAAAACACGACGAGAGAAAAAATAACCAGCAAATGTTTGCTGGCAGAGTTGGAGCTCAGATTCAACACATCGATTTAAATTAAATGCATTTTCTCTAACTTATTTACTAAACGATTCTTGAGTGCAAGAATCTGTGAACTGATGCTGCTGAAAATTTTGTTCTGTTTTAGATTGTTCGTTTCGCTTTAACTTAGGCTATTTTTTTGATAATTAATACTAAAGGGTTTTATTTATTTATAGTGCCGTGTAGTGTCGGTTTAGAATAGCACTACCCCATTTCTTCCGGTGGGTGTACGTAAGAGGCGACTAACGGTATGGGGCTATTAAGGGATTTTTGGGCGATGCGGTTGGAGACCCATCACCAACAACCTATATTTTTACTATCTTTTCCTCACTTAAATTTCCAAAAGTGGCTGAGGAATTTCTAATTCTTTAGCTCTGGCTACCCCTTCCTGGGATTTATAGCCGTGAGTATATGTATGTATGTATGCATGTATGTATGATTTATATATACGTATAGTCATAGCTATAAGTACTAGAAGGAGCAGTCAGATCTCCAGAATAGGAAATTCATCAGCCACTTTTGAAAGTTAATTGGGAATAAGATATTCAGAATAAAGTAACGGGTGTTGTTATTTGTAGCCTTAAAACTACACAGTTATTCTTAATATTTTGAAATAATTATAAAAACGGTAATATAATAGGAACAATTACCATTCATTTTAGCAATTTAGTTTGACAGTCACTTATAAATTGAGCAATTAGCAAACAGTTTCGGTGCGGCAATTGTGAACTGTCAAAAGTTTTACCAACGCTCCCGGTTACGTCACATTGCTTTTAGATATTTTCAAAACCGCCTTGCCATTTTCATATTACAGTGCTGTCACATTTTTTGTTGTTGATACCCATTGTATAACATCATATTTGTTAAAAAAAAATGTGTCATAGGATATAGTACGAACTAAAATTTATTTATTTTTTTCTTCTATTTTATTAAATATCTGTATATTTGTATTGATAATAAGTTTAGGGTGGATAAGACTGTCATTATCACAAAGAGGTATAAGTCTTTAAATATGCTTTAAATAAATATACTTTCTTAATATAATTTGATGACGATATTTTCGGTCCAGTTCTTTGCTTCTCATTGTATGATATCTTTCCCAGAATCACTCCCAGCTGTATCCGTCTAATGATTAGGCGTGCTGAACTAGCGAATAACGTACCACTCTAAAAAGCTGCTCTGTGTATTTGCAAAGCTGATGGTTTTACAGTACCAGTATGATATATTCAATAGTAACAGGTTTTGATTTTCAAGACTACTCCTGTGATCAAACATATAGAATGAAATCCAATGTGGGGCGGTATGATGGCATCGTGTCATAACGGACGTCAAGTTTATGTGAAAAATGGTAAATTTTCATTTGTTCTTATTTAATATTATACGTGTGTTTATCATATTTATCAAAGTCTGTGAGTTAATCGTTATAAATGCGTGTTTATTCTTATGAAAAAATATTCCTTTTATTATATAATATAATAATAATTTATTGAGGCCCCCAATTAAAACCGAGGGAACAAACAATATACCGCCACCTATAAAGGAAACACAAACTGTTAACATTTAAGAACAAACGTGAATGGCTCACTATTTCTCAGCAAAATGAATTTGGAGCTCAGTATAGTTGAGCTTTACCTTCATCTTGACGTTAATTCGTCTGAGTTGATTATATATAGTTATACATAGTTATGTTATATATATTTGTAATCTTTGTAGCTTATACTTAATAATTTATAATTAAATGTTGATACATTTACATTAGTGATGTGTATGTATATGTATATACATAAAAATGTGTAATATATGTAAATACTCGTACATGTTAATATTTAAACGTCTGTAAATTGTAAACAATTTAACCTTTAACTACCGACCTATACATCTCACAGACGTAACAATTTTTGATTTAAAAGTATTTCAAAAATTACGCCACCTTCAGCGCTGTCCCCCTTGCTACCTTCCTCCCTCCGCGTCACAAACCACCAGTCGACACCGCGTCAGTGTTTAAAAGATATAGAGATATTTGATAATCTCATAGACGAGAATGATGACAATTGTAGCAATTTTGGAACGATGTAGGCGATCCTCATTTTATTTTAGAAAGCAATCACATCATGTAATCCAAAAATCCCATAACGCTGACGTTAAGGTCACCTGTGGCCATGTTGAAGAAGTTTACCGCGGAAAAATCAACTTAATTACGAAGATAAGGAACACGAAAGAGAAGTGCGATATGATAAACGCTTAGATATTAAAGAACAGAACAAGATCGTGGATTTACTGACTTGGGCACTATAAAGATGAAGATCCCACCAGAATTTTAGCTTCACAAAGGTAAAGTGGTGGGTTCTTTGATGCATGGATTCCCGTAAGACAATACTATTCTGTCTTATGTGGATAAGCTAAAAAAAAGGTTCATTACTATTATCATCTGTGCACCATATTAATATTACCGATTCTGAATCTAATAAGCCTATGGTAAGGTGGATGAGCTGGACAAGAAGGGTCCGAATTACGCATGCTTCCGAAGAACGTAAGTAGTGAATGTTATAAATATTTAAGTGCTGACATTTTTTTTATTTTTTAAGTTAGAAGTAAGATTTATGTTTTATTTCGATAATTGAATATAGAAGATAACACATCCTTAGTTAAAATTTGTTAACAACTAAATTTTTGAAAAAAAAAAGACAGAAGTAAGTCTTTAAGATTTTGTGCCAAATAATTGTGATCTCACGAATAAACATTCATTTTACCACAAAAAATACGTCAATATTTTTAAAATCCCGTAGCTTAGTTACCTCAAAAAACAATATTTTCTATGAAGGAAAATGTAGCACGCAAAGAGACTTTTTATTTTATTACTTGAATTTTGGCGTCTCTCAGTCGTCACATCAGCGTAAGTGCTACGTTTAGACTAGGTCGGTAGCTAAAGGTTAAAATTTGAAATCTTTTCTTATTAGTTTTTTAGGTGATTGCGCATTGGTTATTGTAAATAGTATTATTATTATTTTTTGAGTGCTCATTTGTGTTTGTGTGTGAATTAGTTATAAGCTAGACTTAGGTAATTGGTTAAAGCTGAAAATCAAACCTATCTGCTCATTGCAGTTAGAAAGAGTTTTGAACCTTTTTGTCCTCTTGTAATGCTTGTATAATGACTAAAGTCTAGTTACAATAATTTGTACATTATGCTTTTGATTTAAAGAAAGCAAACAAACTCATTTTATTTATTTAACAGGTAGAACTAATTTGCAGCTATATGTGTCATTTTAGGGTTTCGTAGCCAAATGGCAAAAAACGTAACCCTATCATTTTGTTCATATCTGTCTGACTCTGAAACTTTGTGTAAATCGGTATGTCACAGCAATTTATATTGAAAATTTGCGTTTTGATTGTTGCTCAAAAAATTTCATGATTTTCTTAATACTTCTTCGCTTACCTATACATAATACCTGTATATAAGTAATGTATACAAAACACTCCTACTGGGCGATTTCAACTCGCACTTGGGCAATTTTATTGAAAATTACTCATATAGGTATAAGAATAAATTGGGGAACAAAAACAAAAAAGCCATACACCTGAGGAATCTACATGGCTAAGTAACATCCACTTAGTCATGTGACAGTGTATTTGTACGCAGCGGCAACACTACCATCATGTTAATGTTCTAACCTGCCAAAGACAGTTTACTTTGAACGCCATGCCAATAAACTAACACGTAATATTCAGAAGAATCCTAATACTAGGTATAATTTGAGTGGAAACCGTACTACTGAAGGTTTCGAATATCATTAACAAGGGAAGAAATTACTAAGCAAAAGTTTGAAGAGGAATACTTCTAACATAAGCAGGGTCCTCGACTCAAACTAGGTGTTTGTGAAGTTGACCGTTCCTTGTCTCGTCGAGTTAATATTTTCGTATTCAGTTCATTTACATGTGCCGAGGAGGTCCGACAGACTCTGTGAACAATGTCCGTAATAAGTAGGGTAACTATGAGTTTTTGTTTTAATACGATATTTTATGTCAATTCTATTTAAATATGGTAATCTTTGTTTGTAAGATTGAGTTCATGCATATTACTAAAGCTTGAAATAGTTGACATAGTAATTTGCATAAAAAGAATAGAAATATGTTAGGTACTCTTCTTTGTACTAATTTTTGAATTTTAAAACTAGACAATGGTATTAAAAAACTTGTTATATTCAAATGAATAGATATGGTACATTATTGAATTAAATATAAATATGGATTGAAGAATTGGATATCTCAATTTATATGCAGTTCTTACTCCTAAATATAAATTGATTGTTAACGGGTACATTTAAATTTGTAATTAATCTAAAGATCAATGATTATGACAACATTGATGATAATCTAGTTCCTTACCTTGTGTTGATTGTATCATATTTGTTTAAGATTGTTATCTGTTTTATATACCTAAGATTTTTTTTTATATATAATCATACTAATTGAGTTATCATTACATATAATATGCATAACAAGCACGTTTTGTTCGCTGGCCTAGCGGTAGACTTGGTGAAAATTCTTGGGTCCGGAGGTTGCAGAATCATATCCTGCTGAGGGCAACATTTATATGATGAATATTTATGATTTTTTCTTAGTCATAAATGTAATTTATATTTGTATTCTATAGTACTAAATATATCGCTGATTCATTTTATTAGACTGTACAGTCAAAATGTTAAGTATTTGCAATATTAATTGTACTTTGGCGCTTATTTGGTGTGTGTGATTTGTACGTATCATTGTTTTAAATGTTTATCGAGTCTATTTTTAAAAGATTTCACTAAGTTGCTTATTTTATATAAAAAAAACTAATTTAGCCACATGGACAATAGGATTCAATAACTAAAAAAAATATCATCTTTCATATTTGTCGAAGCCATAGTCACCCTAGCGATATTACAAAACTTTTGCATAATAAAGCGAGGCCATAATTGAAACCAGTGTCTCGGGCATGCCTGAGGACGTTACTTCGTGCAATATTTTCTTTAATATTATATTCAAAATAGGTGAAGTAGGTGAAGTAGGTAAAATATAATTAAATGGCCAGTCTGCTTTATTTTACGTTTTAAACTGTGGAATGCGATGTAGATTATTGAAGCGACTTAAATTATATTTCTTGTTAGAAGCTTTACAGTATATTTTCAGATAGTTGGTGAGAATCTTTCTATATAGCTTTTATTATCCATCACACTATTTATCTTCATACACAGATGTACCTACATACATCGTACATCCATAATACGTTAAAGATATTTTACTAAATCCACTCAGTGCTTCTTAACTTTTGGAAAGTTGAGTGGGGAAAAGATGGTTAAAGATGGAGATGGTGGATAGATGTGGCTGAGGAATATAAGGAACATATATAAATAGCCGAGAGTATGTATATGTGGAATACTATTTACTTATTTTGTCCCTTAAATGTTTTAATTTACTTACGTTTAGGCGTTTTATAAGCTTTTTTTTTAAACCAGTGTCTCGGGCATGCCTGAGGATGTTACCACGTGCAATATTTTCTTTAATATTATATTAGAATGGAGTAGGTAAAATATAATTAAATGGCTAGTCTGCTTTATTTTACGTTTTAAACTATGGAATGAGATAGAAATAATTGACGTGACTTAAACTTATTATTAAAAGTTTTTCAGTACATTTTCGAATAGTTTATGAGAATACTATTGATCTTCGTATACAAACACGTACCTATGCATATGTAGTCACTTCTTGAGTTTTTAGGTGTAGGCAGAAGCTACCTATTGCCACTTTGCCCGATATTGGCAAATGGATGTACTTTTCTCAATTAATGTATTAATTTATTTTATATTATAAGTAATCTTATTGAAAAAAAAAGCTTAAAAAATATTTCAATAATTTCTAAAAATTTCAAGCCACAAATAAAATTATGATACTTCTTTGATGTTTTACCTGATGTGACTTTATCTGACTTTTTTATCTTACATACATACATATACTCAGGACCATACATCCCAAAAGGGGTAGCCAGACCTTTTTTATCTTGTATAAGAATATTAATAAGCAGTAACATTAAATACAATGTAAGTAAAAGTGTTTTGATTTACAAGTCACTACTCGTAGTATAGAAAAAACAATCACTTAAAAAGACCCCAGGATAGTGTTTTTTAAAGCTGCTTCTCCTCAAATATTTTACCGGTGATTTTTCTTCCACTTTGGCATGTGTGAGTTTATTTATCATAGTAGTAATCATTTGTCTGCTGACACGCAGTGGGTCAGGTAGATAAAGTATGGGCGAATCATCCTCTTTGGGATAGGCTGGATCCCTTCAGTAAGAGCTGCAATGATCAAGCGTAGAAACCTTGATATGAGTGATAGCATCACATTACTTCTAGATGTTATATTTACAATAAAAAAGACAGACATAAACTCAGACAGACAGATACATATACTAAAAGATAACATAACATAAACGTTTACGCCGAATATCCCCGAAGGGGTTGGCAGAGGTACTAATACTTCTGAACATCACGTGACTTTGTCACCTGGTGTTCAGAGTACCCACGTTTTGCATGGACAGTGTACTCACGTGATAGGGGGCAGGCCTATCGCCGTTTTGTACGAATACACTGTCACATGACTAAGTACAACTCAGCCATGTGGGTTTCCTCACGATGTTTTCCCTCACCGTTAACAACTATGATAAATTAACCACACATATGTCTTTAGAAAAGACAAATTGGTGTAGGCCCGACCCAGAATTTGAACACTAGTCGCTTGCACGATAACCGAGTGTTCTACCCACTGGGCTATCACGGTTGCTATACTAAAAGATAAATAATAAAATAAATAATACAGATAAGAATACATACATACATACATATACTCACGGCTATAAATCCCTTGAAGGGGTAGAGCCAGAGCTTCGAAATGAGAAATTCCTCACCCACTTTTGGAAAGTTGCATGGGGAAGAGATGGTAAAATAAAGGTTGTTGGTGATGGGTCTCCAACCGCATTGCCCAAAAATCCCTTAATAACCCCAATACCATTAGTCGCCTCTTACGCACACCCACCGGAAGAAATGGGGTAGTGCTATTCTAAGCCGACACTACACAGCTTGCTAATCTACTATGATTTTATTTGTTCATCGCATTTTTTCTTTCATTGGAATACAATAAAATATTTTTATGTTAACTACTTTTGCATCACATTCGTGAATCCTTTCGTTTGGTTCACATTCTTCTTATTTTAATTTTTGTTTTAGAAAATTTATCACAAAACGTGGTTTTCTGTAAACTCCTACCATTACTTTTACGTAATAAAAACTTCTGAAAACAGACAAATAAGGAAGTCTTTGTGATTTCTTGATATCATTATCTCAGAAAAAAAAACAGTCAGTTCATACATTCAAAATTTATTTCACCCAATATTTCTAAAGTCATTTCACAAAACTCTTTCTCAAACTAACTCCGATTGGTGAAAAAAATTTACGGTGATACGTAAATTTACATACATAAACTCACGGCCATAAATCCCTTAAGGAGTAGCCAGAGCTTCAGAGCTAGAAACTTATCCGCCATATTTGGAAGTTGATAGGGGAGAAGGTGGTAGAAAAAAGTATCATTGGTGATAGGTTTCCAACCACATCGCCCAAAAACCACTTAAACAAGCCCCATACCCTTAGTCGCTTCTTACGACCTCCGGGGTAGAAAGGGGTAGTGACATCCTAAGCCAGCACTACACGGCATACGTAAGATTAATATATAGAAAATCCGCTTACAAGTAATTCCATGCAGATATCAAGTGTGATAAAAGAGATAAAACCAGTGAGTAGGAAATGTGAAGGAGGGACAAAACACTTAAATATTTAATGTTACTTAAAGTGGATGCATCGGAACTGTCAATCTTAACGTTTCGGTTCGGGGATAAAATTTCACATGGAACCAAAACTTAAGGAATTGTTTCGGTTGAACGTGCAAGCATTTTATAGGGGTTTTTGTCGTGCTGGTATCTTTTGTTTGATATGTAATACTCATGGCATATTTTTAATGTTTTTTGGCTTTAAGATTTTGCTATTATACAGGATGCCTTGTATATTTTTGCTAAAATATTATGTTTATCATTGCAATTTATTTATATGATCATAGCAGCAATTAAACTGTGAAATAAACACGCTCATTCTATATCATATCAATATCAATATGCAAATTATTTCCAGATATACATCGTACATCTATAATACGTTGTTGATATTTTACTAAATCCACTCAGTGCTTCTTCACTTTTGGAAAGTTGAGTGGGGAAAAGATGGTAAAAGATGGAGATGGTGGATGGATGTGGCTGAGGAACATATATCCGTGAGTATGTATAAGTGGAACACTATTAACTTATTTCGTCACATAAATGTTTTAATTTGCTTACGTTGAGACGTTTTGTAACCTGTTTTCTAGTTTCTTTTGTAATAAAATTCTTAGTATCTCAAATATTTCTGATTTTATAGCTCTCTTTACCCTATTTCCTCCCCCATAGCCAAGAATGTATAAAAGTGAATATAGGCACGTGTAGAATAAGTTTATATCTAAATTGTGTAAAAAATAATTTGTATATATCTCTATCCGTCAGAATAATTTCAATGTAAGGATATGTGGTGTAGTGAACGATGCGGTGGGACAGATGACATTTATAAAAAGATAGATGGTTCGAGCACACAGAGAGAATGAATGAAAGGAAATGGCTAAAAGTAAACTATGGTAGGTAATGCTAGTAGAAGACGACCACGGAGGACACATTTAACCATATAGAAAGTGTTCTCAAAAATACAGGCGTTAGAAGAATGAAGATTAAAAAAATAATTTATGAAAAAAAATATGGGTTAAAAAAACCAAGCTAAAGAGGTCAGCCAGGATCAAACAAAGTGGCGAACGATAACCTCTGTCTATCCCAATGGTAAATAACGGCGTGAAAATATACGTATCTAATAAATTTGTCGAATGTATCCTGTCCAAGCCCAATAAATTATTATAAATAGATGTAAACGTAAATATAAGAAGTAGCAGCTGCATGCCACTTCCTTTTCTATGTTATTCCATAATATCTTCATCTTCTTAATGGAAAATTGAACAACTTGTTTTGATGTTAGGCAAATTTTGAAGGCATCTCTGAAACTTTAGCTGAATAATTTAGTCCTGAAAAAAGAGTTTATCAGAATTTGTAGTAATGAAACACAAATATAACAATAGAATTCGCTTGATTAAATGTACTTGTTTTATACGAAGATAGGTTTTTTGTGATCCGCTACGCGTCGGCCTAAAATCCGACACTCACAAAAAGAGTATCTTAGTACTTTTCTAAACGAAAACAACTAACATACACAAACTCATATTTTCACGCTGTATACCCTTGAAGGGATGGCAGACGTACTAATACTTCTGAACATCATGTGAGATTATTTTCAAGCTTTGCTTGGACAATGTACTTACATTATAAGGGCAGGTCTATCGCCGTTTTGTATGAATACGCTACCACATGACTCAGTACAACTTAGCGAAGTAGGATTCCCCACTTTGTTTTCTCTCACCGTTTCATAACCATGAAATTAACCACACACGAAACTGAATTTAGAAAACATACATAAGTGTAGACCTGACCCGGGATTTGAATCCATGATATGGTAAGCATTGGTTCTACCCACTTAGTTATTACGGTTTCCAAACCACATATATGCACGATAAAGCTTTCATCCCATATATTTACGAAGTTTTATGTGTATATGTTGTAAATTAATTCCAACACACTCAGACAATGCCATGTTTTACAAAGAGATTAAAATTTCCACAAGCCTTTTATTCAGCAGCAGCAAAGTTTGCAATTTTCATTACTCTGACTTGTCATCAATTTTGAAACAAGTGGTAAAGTTTCTTTGATAAGTTGAGTCTCTTGATGTCGAATGTATATATTAAGATGTAACATTTTGACATTGTCTTTATATTTTTTAGATGTGGCACTATATTTCAGAGTTTAATACAGTTTTTATTCAACATATATATTATTATTATTTTATGCTTGAACCGCCGCATTACAAAACGGCGCTGTTTAAGAAAACGGCTAGCCGTAATGTAAAACGGCGGATTGTGCAATCCGCCTGCGACATTTTCACATAAAAATATAGATCTAACGCCTTTCTCAATAGGGCAGGCAGAAACTATCGATTGCCTCTTTTTCATACGTGCCTTTTTAATTCAGAAATTTTGGACATTTGAAAACATTGTCTATTTGATATAAATGTCCTAAGTGATGTTTTCGAAAAGAGACATATTCAATTGAGCTTCTATTAAGTTTGAAAAGAATGGCATTGATCTGTTTGGAGACAAAGTAAGATCTGTTAAGGCTTCACATAGATTGGCCAAAGAATACATTTTTTAAAGGTCCTTGATAAGATTTCAATTTCAATGTAGTTACGTTGTATAACATTGAAGAAGAATAAAAGAGCTTGTGTGAAATGATTGATGGATTTAAACGAAGCTAGAGAGGTTTGCCAGGATCGTACGAAGATGCAATCGACAGTGTCTGCCTACCCCAACGGGAACTTATAGCATGTGTATATATTATGTTACGTTATGTTACATTGTGGAATTGAAGTATGTTGTACTTATATTGTTTACCTTGCTAAAATGTTTATATCCGATATTATTATATTTTTTCTATTGTTTTAAGATCTTATTACTTTTTTACAATAGATTTTGTTGACGTGGAAATGTCAACCTAAATAGCTTGTTATAATTGTAGGATTGATTTCAGGTTGCTGCAAATCTACCTCACGGGCAGAAGTATAATGAAATTAAATTTTACATTGGTTTTATGATAATAACCACCTTGTTTCAAGGTAAGATTTTAGTGAGGATAATAACAATGATGTGAATAAAATGGTATATACGAATATATTGTCTAAAAACTAAAGTATCCACTGTAAGAAGAAACAATTCAATTTTGAGACTAAACTTGGTTTGATACGTGATATTCGTACAAGCTAAACCCATATGCCTTTAATTGCATTTGAATATGATTTTGAACATACTCGGATAATATTTACGCTAAATTTGCAATGGAGTAAAAGGATATTTTACCGTAAACAATATTTTGTAGGTTTCTTTATTGGATTGGGATAATTCTAATCGAATTCTAAAATTATAGTTCTCGGATAATGCAATTTTAACTCAACTAATGCCTGGCTCAAAGCTCCTATTGATTATTTCACGTTAACGCAAAAGCTTGCTGGGATAGTAGTGCTATTTTTTTTTATTTTAAAACACGCTTTAGTGTCAATATTTTGTAAATTATTGCCATGTTATGCAAACTCGTCGTAAAATAAAATTAAGTAAAAAATAAGATTATGATACAATTTTAAGTCTAGTAGTAATAACTTCCTTGTCATTTCCAATAGGGCAATGAAGAATAATTAAAACATTTTAACTCATTTATTCCCCACAAACCATGTCTAAAACAAGAGACAGCGAAAATAACTTCCACTTTCGATGACGTCATAACACTTGAAAACAGTTCCAAACTATACTCAAAATATTCCATATTGTGTATTTAATCCCTATAAACTGCTGTCTAAAACAAACTAAAACACTTCAAAAACAAGTTCCACTTAATTTTCTAAGCCGCTTCCGCCCCAACCCATCAAATATGTATGGGTTCCAAAAGGGCGTAAGTTATCCCCTGTTCTGCTTTGGGATACCGCTAGTTACGCAAAATTTAATTATATATTTGTACATAGAAGTAAACGCGTGTAAAATGTTTGGCGAATTTGCAGAACTAAAATGATTTCATCTTTATAAATAGGTAGCTAAAAAAGTATGTGGCTTGTAAGACTAATTAAAAAAGCAATAGATTAATCAATTTCAAGAATTTTACAAATTAATTAAGTTTTCATACAAAGATATACCTACTCACGGCAATAGTAGGTAAAGGAAGGCGGAGACCATTTATTTATGTTCGTTTCTAGCAAACCTGTCTACGTTCGTCTTTTCTCACGCTAACTTCTTTGGCAAAATCTTTATTTGATCTTGATTGTAATGATAACTGAATGCCGTGTAGTGGCGGCTTAGAATGTCACTACTCTTTTCTAGTCTCGGGTGTCAATAGAGGCGACTAAGGGCATGGGGTGTTTTTAAGTGGTTTTTGGGCGTTGCGGTTGGATTCCCATCACTAACGAAACTTATTTGTACCTTGTCCACTATCATCATCCAAATGTGGCTGAAGAGTTTAAATCTCTGAAGTTCTAGCGAACCTTTTAATGGATTTATGTTCACTTTATAATATTAAACGTATAAGAAAAACACGCAGAAATATTTTTTCGCTTCGTGCAAAACTTGGGGTCACATACGAGTAGCAAAACTGCGGTGTCAAACGCAAATATGAAACCGAGAGCAGTGGGTTGTAAAGCCATCACGAATGGCGCGAAATTTTTACAAAGTTACAGTCACTCTTTGAATTTTTGTAACGCTTTGCGTTGCGTCACTATCACGTTCCATTTTATATTTAGAATTTTAAATTATAGTACATATACTCAAGCCATTAGTTTCCATTGGGGTGACAGAGACTATCATTGGCCACTTTGTCCCATATATTTTTTTGTTTGTAGTTTTAATTAAGATTTCAATAGAATACAAATATAACAAGTGATTTTTCTATAATAAAAGTGAATTTTTCATAAAATCAGATTAATAAAAGTTCATATTCAAAAACTTTATGTAAACCATATTAATTTGAGAAGAGCATAAATCCATTTACACAGTTTTGCGACTTAATACATTTCAGTTCTGGTAAATACAACAGGTAGTCCCTTTATTCCGTTAACCATACGGTGTTCCGTGAATTGCAAATACAACAACTAATATTATGAATACCAGCTGTCATGTACATAGGTGAAATGATTATGGAGAAACGCCTGTGAATGAACAGCGAGGAGGCGTTGTGTAGAGATTATGATAATGTGCGAAATTTACTTGAATAGACTTTGTTCGATAGTTACTTATTGCATTTTTGTCAAAAATGGTACATTACTACTTAAACCAACTCAAGTCAAAAGTTTTAGACGTACATCCTCGAAGGTGTGGCAGAAGTATTAATACTTCTAAAGATCACATGAAATTAATGTCACCTAGTATTCAGAGTTTGCTTGGTCAGTGCACGTGATTGGAGGTAGGTGTATCGCCGTTTTGTATCAAAACACTGTCACGTGGCTAAATTATATTTTTTTCATGACTAATGATAACTTAAATATGTAGGTTTCCTCATGACGTTTTACCTCACCATTTGATCAACTGTGATAAATTTATAATTATGACTTAAACCAAACTTGAAAGCTTATCATATCGATCACGATCACTGCCTTCAATTCAAAGAGACATGGATTCAATTCATGGAAAAGGCAAGGGAAGTGTCAATATTGATTATTTTTTCTGAATTAATGTTATTTGTATGTTTATCAAGGATGATGTTTACTTACGAAGTTGTATTCTTTTATTCAAAACGGCGATGGAATTTTTCTTTACAAATGAATAAAACGAAAACTCCAAACTACTTTGAAACTAAATGCCCTGTGACATTCAAAGTTTTAGAGCTACTTTTTTGCTTCAATTTCGTAGTGATTTTTCCATTGCAAGCCCAAGAGTGGCTGTTCTTTTTAAGCTCTTGCTACTCCTTCTACGGATTTATAGCCGTGAGTTTATAAAAGTATGTTTTTTAGTCGGCTTAACCCTATACTTGACATTGTGAACTTAAATGCACAAAACATTCTGAAGAAAAAATTGGGCTAACATTATTATGCAGTCGTTTATTTTCGCACGAAATTGTAGTTTCCGAACGCTCCTCTGTGTCAGAAAAAAATATTATGTCCGTCTCGCTCACGCTTTGTCAGTGGTGATCAAAATGGCGAACCGTCCGGCTGCTCCCACGCACTTCAAGGTAAATATCGATTTTTATCCAGATTTATCTTACTTATTCGATTTAAAATGGCCTATTTTTACATTCAACAAACCATAGCCTATTGTTGTGTAGAAATATTTTTGTGAAATATGCTTTCAATTTGTCAGAATTTAGAAGTTTTTTATAGTGTGCATTTAAATACACACCGCTTGATGCTATGCGATTGACACATTATTTGCTACGTGTATTTAAATGCACACTGCCTTATCTACAGTGATGCCCCGTTTTTAAGTTATGTATCTTTGAATGCACACTGCCTTACTTATGGGGTACAACATTTACCTAATAATGTATCCAATAATGCACATTGCCAGCAACACGACCGCTTATTTGTTATAGTAAACTAACTATAGTAAACCCTAAAAGTGACATACCTAAAGCCTAACACCACAACGCAAATAACAATTCACCCAACCCACATCGCTTAGCTTGCACTGCTTTCTTTTCAGACTACAAGATCTCAAAAAAATACTTGCTTTGGTGCCCAAGTCCGGAGCTAAATCAGATGAAAGCTCCAGCGAATCTTCGGAAGATGAAGTCAAAAGGTGTATGACGCGTCCCTATGCCTCAGACGAGAGTTCCCCGGTGCGATCATTGGCGTCTTCCGTAGAAAACATAAACATCTCCGATAGTGATGACGGTGAGTATCGAGAAGTTTACACCATTGCTGCCATCCACGAAGAGCCGTTGTTGCGACAAGCACAACCTATCTTACGTCCGAAAAATGTGATGGATTCTACTCCAAACTCACCCTCAATTCTTCAATGTGATCCTGACATAATACCACCGTCACCATCCGTGTACTGCAGCCCTGCACCTGCAGCAGAAACTACTACGCCTCTTCGTGTTGGTCGTTCTAAGAAATCCCGGCTGATCGTAAAGAAAACTATCTTGAAACCGACCAAATTGTTTCCAAAATGGACAAAAGTGAAGTTGATTGGAACAGCAGAAATAGAAGACACATTGTTTGAATATACTGATGTCGAGAAGTCACCGCTTGATTACTTCAAATTATTCATTTCGGATGACATCGTGGATTTGATTGTGCACCATACTAACCTCTATTCAGTGCAGAAAAAGGGCTCTTCTATAAATGTCACCAAAGACGAAATAAGAGATTTCCTGGCGATCAATATTCTCATGGGCGTAGTAGATATGCCGGCATATACTGATTACTGGTCTAATGATTTCAAGTATAGAAAAATTGCTGACGTGATGACGCTAAAAAGATTTCAGGCTATTCGTCGCTACATACATTTCAATGACAACATGAAAGATGATGGCGATAGATATTTCAAAATACGGCCATTAGTGGAAAAACTCCGTCGGAACTGCGCAGCCAATATTCCTGAAGGGAAACGTTTCAGCATAGATGAGATGATGGTGCCTTACAAAGGCACCAGAGCCGGCAGTCGAAAACAGTATGTCCGCAACAAGCCCAAAAAATGGGGTTTCAAGATATTTGTTCGGGCTTCACCATCTGGTCTTGTCTATGATTTCATCATTTTTGGAGGGGACGACACTTTCCGACACCATACTTTTACTACAAAAGAAAAAAGTATGGGTCTTGGCGCTAAAGTAGTAATTGCCTTAGCTAAATCCATAAAGCAAAAACCATGCTCGGTGCTGTACTTTGACAATTTTTTTACGTCCGTTGAGTTGCTGCATCATCTACGGAATGAGTATGGGATATTCTCGCTGGGAACTGTCAGGGCAAATCGTCTCCGAGGGGCAGAAAAGAAACTGCCATCTGACAAAGAATTGAAGAAGAAAGGACGGGGAGCCTTTGCACAAGTTGCGTCCAACGAACACAATATCGCTGTAGTAAAGTGGTTTGACAATAAGTTTGTCTTAGCTGCAAGTACTTATGTCGATGCCCACCCAGTGCAGAATATAATGCGCTATAAGAAAGAAGAAAAAAAGAAGGGGCTAGTCTCATGCCCGAACATAATAAAGCACTACAATGCAAACATGGGTGGGGTTGATTTGGCCGATATGCTGGTGGCTTTGTACCGGACCGATTTGAAAGGTCATCGTTGGTATTTACCACTATTCTCGCAGCTTCTGGACATTGCTGTAAACAATGCCTGGTTGCTGTACCGCCGTGAAAATAGTGGTAAACAAAAACTGATGCCTCTCAAAAAGTTTCGCGTTGCGCTGTTTAGACAACTGTGTTGTTTTGAGAGGAGTTCACATGATCTACAACCGGGTTCTTTACCTAAAACTGTAAAAAAAGTAAAGAAGCCGGTTGCAGAAAGGCCTGATGATGCTACTCGCTATGATCTCGTGGCACATGTTCCTACTTTTACAACCAAAGGCAGGTGTCGGAACTGTACAAAAAACCAAACAAAACATTTTTGCCAAAAATGTAATGCAAGGCTATGTTTAGTTGAAGTCCGAAATTGTTTTGTAGATTTCCATACCAAGTAACTTATTTAAGACTGATTATTTTTTAACTCTACGACTGAATTATGTGAGAAAACGGATCTCAAATAAAAGATAGCTTAAATAGTAAGTACGTAGTTTCAAAGAATTTATATGGTGTTACCATACTTACTTATACTTATAAGTTCCTAAAAGATCTCAAGACCATTTTGTATGTTTAGTGATAAGTTTAAAACCTTTTTTATGAAACTATGTGATAGCTTTTTGTTAATAAATGTTTTGATTTTATGCATAGGAGATATGGCAGTGTGCATTTAAAGACACTTGCTCTTATAATAGTTATGTTATTGTTACCCTGGCACTGTGAACTTAAATACACATATAATATCCTGAAAACTGAAATTCAGATATTTTTTATTTAATTTTTCCTTACTTCCAAATAGTCCACTTATTATAAAAAAAAGGCAAAATCTATTTTTTTTTACCATAGTAATCTCTGCCAAGTATAGGGTTAAGAACTGAAAGGATATAAGGTAATTTTCGAACAAACTAAACCTATTACTTGTAAAACAGAACTCGTGGTTACAGTTTTCTAAAAGAAAAACCAATAGTAATAATGCCAATGACTTGGCACACTCTAAAATTAGTGCTTTTTCACCAGTACTCAATGGTAAGCAATTAATAGAATATAAAGCCTTGTTTGTACAAGTAAATTATGCATGATTTTATCGTGTTTCGTTTTTCTACTGACGCATTTATACATGATACCCCACACAGTTATTATGATTAATTACTAACAGATTGATGTTTCAAAATAAAAACCCAATAAATATTTTCTGCTTTGTGTAAAATGAACGAAGAAATAACAAAATTTCCGCTTTCCTATTGTAAACAATTTATGAAGTAGCCTTAACTCAAGTATCTTCTATAAACAACTCAAACGATACAAGAAAAACATCTTACAATTTAAAATTGTTAGATATTAATAAAAATGAAGTGCCTGTTTGTAATTTTAATATTAATGTTATCTCTTTTAAATAAATGTAAAGGATATGTATAGTGTTTTATAGTGATATGTGGGTGATTGTAAGAGGCGACTAAGGGTACAGGGGCTTGCTAAGTGATTTTTGGGCGATGCGGTTGGAGACCCATCACCAACAACCTTTATTTTACCATCTTTTCCCCACTCAACTTCCAAAAGTGGCTGAGGAATTTCTAATTCCTTAGCTCTGGCTACCCCTTATAGGGATTTATAGCCGTGAGTATATATGTATGTAATAAAAATTAAGAGCCTGTTTGTAATTCTAATATTAATGTTATCTCTTTTAAATAAATGTAAAGGATATGTATAGGTATGGCTATATACACGGTACATATGCAACATCATCTTCTCTCCTGCAGCATTTGTTGCAGTACACATATAACGCTCAGCTTTTGGGGTGTCGGATTTTGGGAGTTTTTACTAATTACTAATACTACTAGTAATTACTAGGCGATGTTGCAACATAATTACCAATCTTGCTTTATTTTTGCAATTTCTAATTCTGAAGCTCTGACTAGCCCTTTTGGGACGCATAGCCTCACGCCTCACGGCATGTGTATGTAAGTAGATACAATGGCTACAAAAATGTAGTTATGATCTTTGCGTCCGCATTTCTAAAACTAATAGGACAAGTCTGAAAACACTGATATATGCAAACGAAGCTTGACCGAAGTATTGTGTCATGATCCTCCCATGTAGAGATCAGTAGACCGTGCAGAATCCAAGATACAAACTTTTTTTTTCAATCAAAACATTAAGTGGTAACAATATGCAACATTCTCTAATAATAATACTCAATTCTTTATTACCTTGTAATCATCATACAAGCAAATATAGGATAACTAATAATGGTATTGTTTCCAACAAAGAAACAAAACATAATTAGGGAATCATTTATATTAGTTAAAAACTATGACCAAATTGTATTAATTCTCTAGATTGTTGAATTGCTTACAAACTCGCGGCTCCATTGTGAACTACAGGTGCGAACTGTCATTAATCTCTGCACCTCCACGCTAGGGGATGATCCTTCACTGCCGTAATTACATTCGCGTTTTTAGGTGTTTTTCCGAACAACACGACTGCACGCAGCAGGACAAAAAACACCTACTTCAACTTAATCCGCATGGCATAAAAGTATCGTTATTTGTATTTTTATCTGAGTTAATAAATGAGTATGGATAAAACATTTATATAATGTGACTTATATATTAAAAGCAAAACAATAGAAGATTAAAAACAAATAAAAGACACACAAAGGCTATACCCGAATTTTAAAATGTCGGTCATAGATAAAGTTATTTCGGTGAGGCGCACTGTGCCAATATAAATTATATTTTGCCACTGCATCAATCGCATTACTGTAAAGTTTGCCTTGTCACAAATAGGTTCAGTAATACTTGCTATTTGCCCTTTGTCTAATAAGTTTGCAGAGTTTCAGTATACTGATTAGTTTCTGACAGGAATCCTTGTTATAATTGTTGGCGCATACTAATTAGAATTTCCAGAAACAAGACGGTTCCAAAATTATTCATGATAATTGGATTCCATATAATTTAATTGTGTGGCTCACTGTATCATTGAAGTATAGAAAATTAAGCCTATCGTTCCAAAATTGTAGGTATTATATTTGTTCTTATTTTAATGGAATCACTAAATCAAGAATATCAAATAAACGATAAATAGGTCTAATCATTTTGTGAAATAGCTATTCAGAAGCTGTAATGAAACAATCCCATGAAATCAAATTTGATGAAAACCATTGTCTCGGTAGAGATATATGGGTAAAGATGTATCTGAAAAAGGGAAATTCAGCTACTTTTTCTACTACTGGTTACGTTAAAAATTATTACAATGATGTTGAGAAGTACGTACTAAGTCTGTATAGTAAATTTACTTGAATGGAGACAGGAAGAATGTAGACTTTTGATAATAACACTAACGCAAATAATTTATGCATAACATTCAATTGACAGCACAAAAGGTGGATCAATGACTTGATCAAGATCGCGGGAAACCCATGGATGAGACAGCACGAGCCGGTCGTTGTTGAGCTCTTTGGGGGAGGCCTATGTCCAGCAAAAGGCGTTTATGATGATGATGGCTTAAGACATTTTAAAAGGTGTAAATGGCACTTTGATACCAAGGTCTACAAAATGTTTATTCATTGAAAAGAATTTATATAAACCCGGGCCACACGGAACGCTTTAACAGATACGGTGTTTATTATTTACGGCTACTCACGCCCTCTGTGCCCATTGGAGATGGCAGAGGCAATCAATTGGGACTATGCAATAGACCATTTAGAGTTTTTAAAGATATATAAAAAGAAGATGCACATCAAACTCAAACGTTCACACCGTAAAACCGAAGGGGTTAGCAGAGGCACTAATATTTCTGAACATCACGTGGCATTGTCATTTGGCGTTCAGAGTACCCACGTTTTGATTGGACAGTGAACTTACGTGATAGGGGGTAGGCCTTTCGCTGTTTCTTACGAATTCACTGTCACATGATTAAGTACAACCCAGGCATGTGGGTTTCCTCGCCATATTTTCCATTATCGAGAACAACCATGATAAATACAACAGACATATGAAGACTTTAGAAAAGACGAATAGGTGTAGGGCCGCCTCGGGATTCAAACCTAATGAGATATCACGGTTGTTAATTTCTTATACATATTAGATTTTTAGATCGCTTCCTATTATACCAACGCAAAAGTAAGGCACAAATTTGTTCCAAGCCGGTATTACCCAAGACTTATTAAATAATCCATTGGCATTTTGACAATGAGAGTGGTTTATAAGCTGTGATCTATAGCGTTGTGTCCCGTAGAACAAAAGCCCAGTATGATGGTTTTCCGTTCAATTTCCTTATCTAGGATGTTGGCAGTTTGGCCGAGTGCCATCGCCTGTTCGAGATTTACAGGATCACAGATACTCTGTCGCGATATATGCTTCGAAAGGCGAGAAAAACTTGGGTTGCATATGAAGTTTACTTTTTGCGAAGTGAAGGATGCTTACTAATGTATACAATCAGAATGTAAACGCACATCATTATTGTTTAAAATATGAAAATAATATATTCTTTGGTAAAATGGTTGTATCAAAAATAAAGCCACACTTAAATTCATTTGTCGAGGTCCTGGCCGGGACTTTCTCATGCAGGTAGCGGATGTAGTAGATACTAATTTATATACCTAGCATTCTGCCAAATTTCATTCATATACATTATGTACTTGAGGAGCCCTTTGGTCTTAAACACAAAAACATCCAAACATCTAAACTTTCACATTTATAATATTAATAGGATTTTAGTACACGAGCAACACCAGCACTCCTCGATCTTATTAAAAACGAGCACAAATAACTTTTTTTTTTAACAAATCATCTTAAATTTGTATGTTAAATAATCATTTAAAAAGTACATGACAAGTAAGATACGATGAGAGTTTAATGTATTGTCACAAACATATATCATTCATTGAAATCATGTTAGCTCTCAAGCTTGATTGTACTCGAAATTTTAGCATACTTTTATTCTTATCTGATTGAAACCAACCACTGGTGACTTAATTAGTCGCTGACTCAGTCAGTTGCCTCTCAGGACTCCCTGAAAGTAGCTAAAACTCAGCACACTCCTAAGCACAGCCATAAGTGTAAGTAGGTACATAGATGAAAAATTAGTTAAATACCAATTAGTTTTAATACATTAAATGTTTCTATATTGACGCGGTTTTCCAGCTTAATTGCATTATCCAACTTTCAACCATCAACAAGCAATACATCTAATATATATTTTGGCTCATTGCCAACTAAGAATAGTACTTCACTGATTTATAGGCGAGATTCTCACGGAGTATTGACGTAGGTTGCCTTGCCAATGATGGCTGTGAAATACTGGTTATCTGTCAAACACTTCAATGGATAACATTCAGCACAATGTGCTCCATTGATGATTTATGTATTAAAATGGTCTTATTCCTTTTCAATAGGATTATGAGAGATCTTTTGTGCTGCTCCTTTTATTTTTATTGGTTGTGAATGTTTTTTTTAATAATTTTGTATATTTTTAATATAATTATTAGGGTGGAGCGATTATGTATGAAGAATTTTTTTCATTATTATTTTTAATGGCATAGCGAGTCTTGTGGTGCCCCAACCCATTTAAAAATCGGTAATATATAATTCTTTTACACTTTTTTATCTGGGGGCACGGCAGTGCCCCTGCCAAGTCTCAAGCAAAACGGGCACGGCCGTACCATCTTTTCTCGAAGCGGTTCGCGGCTGTTTCGCCCCCCCTTTATCTTCGACGTGGACAAAGCTAGGAGTTTAGGTTTTCGGTGAATAATAGTAGGCATGAGAACAAGCTTAAGTTCGAAATTACACGCCAAATGAATAAATAGTTTAGGAGTTACGGTCGATCAAAGTTACACCATTTTGTCACTCACTGACTCACTGACAGATCATCAAAAATCTAAGGTACTTCTAGCAGACTTAGAAACTTCAAATTTTGCACCAAGATAGGTCATTAGCCACATATAAAGGAAAAATTATAAAAACATTAAAAAATTATATGCCTTAGAAAACAATTTTATATTTGCGGTTTGGCAAGAACATTATGTATGGATTTTGACTGCATTGTTAACTTTGTTTGTTGTCCAAGTACCTATTCAATTGGATGAATACATACATAGAATAGAAAAGAATAATATAAACGTAATACATAGACTATCATTAATACAAATTAATACATAAAGTTCATTAAATTAATAAAGCTAAAACTCCATTGTATTGCGATAAATATTGTATGCGCGCTCGATAGATGGCGTTGTACCTGTTTGAATCGCGCTATGGTTTCGTTACAAAGCGCAGTGTAAGTAGTACTTCAATTGCCAAGTCACTATAATTATAATATAAAGAAAACTATTGATACAATTACTTAATGTTGATTTATAACTACGAAATATTTTGAATAGGACTTGGCTTCTATGAGATCTCAAAACTTTTTACGATGGAAAGACTGCATCGAGAGACTTGGCATTTTTTTACATTTAATGTTTTTGGTGGGATCATACTGTCAGAATGTCTAATGAAAGTATTTTCATAAATTTCAGAGCTATTTTAGACTAAATTTCGCTATAAATACTCATGATTGCAATAACTAATAGATCAATACTATTTTATACAATTAATTATTTGAAAAAAAGACGATAGAAATGGGTTAGTTTTGATAAAACATGAAATTGTTTTTAGTATCAAATTCTGGCATTTGAAAACGTGAAAGTAGTCTTGCCCTAATAAAAGCGATAATGAAAAATTTTTTTTTTCACTCCACCCTAATAATTATACCTATTAGCTGTCGTACTCGTACCAGAGAAAATACAATAGTGACTGTTGAAGCCCAAAATTTAAGAGATAATTAATTCTACAAAATCTACATATTGCTACGTGAAGCCAAATATATATAATTAATATATATAATAACCTTTGTACCTTTGGTGTATTAAAATTAGCAGATACATAATAATTTATACCCAAAAGGAGTAAATAAGACTTTTAAAAACAAATAAATAATGCAAATTGTACTCGACGTAGCCCACGCGCATATATATGTTTTACGGAAGTGCTTAAGTCTAAGATCCAATTTATGTAGAAACATACATACATATACTCACGGCTATATTTCCCTAGAAGGGGTAACCAGAGCTAAGGAATTATAAATTCCTCAACCACTTTTTGAAGTTGAGTGGGGAAAAGATGGTAAAAATAAAGGTTTTTGGTGATGGGTCTCCAACCGCATCGCCCAAAAATCCAATAAAAAGCCCCAATACCCTTAGTCGCCTCTTACGACACCCGTGGGTAGAAAGGGGTAGTGACATTCTAAGCCGGCACTACACGGCATATAGAAAATATATCATTATTATTTGTCATCAGTATTATTGCTGTAGTATTACAGCTATTTATATTCACAGAATCTAGCTTAACAGGGGAGTACCAAAAATATGAGCGAGAAACTACCAATCGAATAAAACTACATAACTTTGCTAACAAGAGCGAATCATCTTTATATAACTGTTATAAAATAAATTATTATTTTATTAAAATCAAAAGTTATGCTAATATATTCTTGAACTTTAGATTCAGAAGGTGTAAGGTTTTGCGAAGAACCCGTAAGAAACTCGTCCACAGATATTTTTTCCAAATCTAATCAACCGTGAGGCCTTTGTGAGAATATTTACACGCAGGTTGTTTATATGTATGCATTTTTCTTATTTCCTTATATTTTTGCCGTGTAGTACCGACTTAGAATGTAACTACCACTTTCTACCTACCTACGGGTGTCGTAAGAGGCGACTAAGGGTATGGGGCTTTTGTAAATGGTTTTTGGGCGATGCGATACTTTATTTCTACCATCTTGTCCCCTACCAACTTCCAAATGTGGCTGAGGAGTTTCTTAACCCAGATAAGCCTACCGTCCTACATATAGGTCGGTTAACAGAATATTTCTTTTCAAACTACCCACTGCATTATAGTTACAACTTACGACTGATTTGAAGTAAACATGTTGTGTGCTTTCCGATAAAAATACTAAAATAATAGATTTCTACTAATTTTAAGAAGATATTTGAGTAAAAATTGTGAAATAATGCAACTTCCAGATATGTCTCATCACAGGTATGTAAAATTTGAGATTTTTGTTTTACTAATATGTTTTTCTTTGCCTTTTTCTATTGTTTGTATGTCTTGCTTTATAGTTAAAAAGCAATGATTGATAATATAATGATAGCGATTGAGATATAACGTCATTATTAGAAGTGACCTATATGTAGGACAGTAGGATAATACCGGTATTTCTCTTTACAGACCGTTAGCAGCGCATGAAGTTATAAATGCTTTGGAGAATTTTAGCGATGATGAAGAGGATTACAGGGAAAGAGCAATATGTATTTTGCCACCTCCTGTTGATCCTGATTGTCCTACCGATGAAGATTCGGTCGAAGAGGATAACGTGACTTTGAATAATTTGCCACGAAATATATTGCTTCGACGTTTCAATACAAGGCGCGGATGCAGTAAGTGACAATGATGAAGAACGTGCTCCAGGTCTAACGAAACGTACGAACGAAAACGTACGTTCGCTTGGAAAAAACAGGACTTAGAAAAGTCTCCCGTTGAGTGGCCTGTATTTCAGGGTGCTTTTCAGAATAAGCGTCCTATCGAGTGGTTTGACAATTTTATAGATGCTGACGTGATATCTTTATTGGTAACCGAAAGCAACAAATATGGTGTTAAAAAAAAATTCTGGGAGATATTACCGCTGAAGACATGAAGCGCTTTATTGGTATATTACTAGTAAGTGGGTATTCGTGTAACCGCAGTTGGTTTCAGTATATAATAAACATATGGGGGGTGTGGATCGGTCTGACGAAAATATATCACATTATCCAATCGGCATAACAGGTAAGAAATGGTACATGCCATTACTGGCTCATATGATTGACCTTGCGGAACATAATGCTTGGCAATTGTACAAGCAAAACCAAGGAAAACTTGATCACCTAAGCTTTCGAAGAAGAGTAGTCACAGCTCTGATAGAATCAAACCGTAAGGTTGGAAAAAGGGGCCCAAGTCGACCTTCTCAACATGAACATGCCGATAATCGAAAAGATCAAATAAATCATTTGGTTATTCCTCAATCAAAACAGACACGCTGCCGTGAATGTCACAAAAAATGTTTGACTCGCTGCAAAAAATGTGATATTGGATTATGCGTCAAATGCTTTGAATCCTATCACACTTTTTTTTTATATTCCTTACACCTAACTTACAATCGTGAGTCTACACACCTCACGCTATTATGAAAATAAACCATTTGTATTGTCGTTTTTTTCTAATTAAACTTATTGATACAAGCCTTGTCTTCATTTTCTCAACAATTATTTACTGCCTATTATCCTACTGTCCTATATATAGGACGGGCATTTTCCTGAAAATCGTTCAGGCTTTTATTTTTTTTATATTTTTTACATGATATTTAGGGTCTTTTTATCCAAATAATACTAAAGTTTACAATGTTTTTTGAAAAAAATAGTTTCAGGCTTATCTGGGTTAATCTAAGGCTCTGACTACCCCATTTTTGGATTTATGGTCGTGAGTTATATGTTACTTTTATCTATTGGGCTAGACTACCAATCGCTACCATACGTTCCTGAAAAATCTTTTTCGCTTACCACACATTCATTGCCTTTTACATCTACGCTCTGATATTTTTCTCACTTTGGACGTGCTTCGGATAGCCGCTTTTATGAAAAAGTTTTCAATTTGGTTTTTAATCTTTTTGCGTCATCGTCCTGTACTGCATGTATTTACCTAAGCAAAAATATGGTTTTTGTGTTTGTGCTCTATTTGATTTTTCCGTTGATTCAACATGGTAAAATATTTAATCCAACATATCTGAAGACTGTCGATCGCCACTTTGTACGATCCTGGCAAACCTCTCTAGCTTTGTTTACATCCATCAGTATTTTCATACAGACTCATTAATTCTAAATTATTGAATATAAAATTTGTATCACTTATACATTTTATGATCTAGTTTCAATCATAATTTTGTGAATAAGACGTAGTACAAATAAAAGAAGCTTGTTTTCACTAAGAAAATAAGTCATTGCCCCAAGATCTCATAGTTCAGAATTCACAGAAAAACATTGAAAGTTTCTTTATTTCGGTGATTGAGTGTCGAAGTTAAAGGAAACAGTGTTAATCTATCTCGGATTGGACGATTGGATACTATCCAATCCAACTGAAATACGATTCAAGGCACTGGTCTATTCCTTTATGATTACTGTATCGTATAATCTACATTACATATTTTATTCAAAATTATATTTATGATAATTACATGACATAGCCGTGTAGTGTCGGCTTAGAATAACACTACCCCATTTCTTCAGGTGGGTGTACGTAAGAGGCGACTAACGGTATTGGGGCTTTTAAGGGATTTTTGGGCGATGAGGTTGGAGACCGACCGTTGGTGATGACCAACTACCATTATTTTACCATCTTTTCCCCACTTGACTTTCCAAAAGTGGCTGAGGAATTTCTAATTCCTTAGCTCTGGCTACCCCATCTAGGGATTTATAGCCGTGATTATATGTATGTATGTATGTATGTTTGTATATTTTATTCAAAATTATATTCATGATAATTACATGACATACTCACGCCCCAGTGAGTGTAAGTTAGTTCCCAAGAAGGGGAGGCAGAGACTATCATTCGCCACTTTGTGGGATCCTGGCAAACCTCTCTAGTTTCGTTTACATCCATCAATCTTTTCATACATGCTCTTTTATTATTCATACATCCAACGGCTGCCTTGTTGAGCACACTCTCAATTTTAACTAGATGTGTCCTCCAAGGTCATCCTTTACTAATGTGGAAGGTATTCTACATTCGCCCTAAGATCCCTTTTATCAATTTCATATCATCCATCCTCTCTATGTGCCCAAACCATATCAATTATTCCTTTCTCTATCTTTTTTATAACACAATCCCCTTGCTTTTCGTGGGGACCAAGTGTGTTATTCATGATTTTTTGTGATACAAATGGTTTTCATAACTCCAGAGAACTTATATTATTATATCCAATATATCAATCAATTAAAAACCTTACTATTTAATTAATAAACATACATACATACATATACTCACGGCTATAAATCCCGAGAATTAGAAATTCCTCAGCCACTTTTGGAAAGTTGAGTTAATAAATAAAGCATAAAGCATAAGCATAAACGTTCACGCCGAATATCCCCGAACGGGTTGGCAGAGGTACTAATACTTCTGAACATCACGTGACTTTGTCACCTGGTGTTCAGAGTACCCGCGTTTTGCATGGACAGTGTACTCACGTGATAGGGGGCAGGCCTATCGCCGTTTTGTACGAATACACTGTCACATGACTAAATACAACTCAGTCATGTGGGTTTCCTCACGATGTTTTCCCTCACCGTTAACAACCATGATAAATTAACCACACATATGTCTTTAGAAAAGACAAATTGGTGTAGGCCCGACCCAGGATTTGAACACTAGTCGTTTGCACGATAACCGAGTGTTCTACCCACTGGGCTATCACGGTTGCTTTAAATAAATAAAATAACTACATAACACATAAAAAGTTATTTTATAAGGATTTTTGCTGAAAAAAATAAGCTTCAAAATCAGAAATTCTTCAGCCACTTTTAATAAACGCTTAATAACGTTGAAAAAAGATTGTAAAATAAATGTTTTAATGATGGGTATCCAAGCACATCACGCAAAAATCACTTAAAAAGCCCTGATACCCTTAGTCGCCTCTAATGATCAGCCATGGGAAGAAATGGGGTAGTGCTGTTCTAAGCCGACGCTACCCACATTAGTATATTTAATATATACTAATTCACAATACTACAGCAAGATTAAATACAGAAACTAAAAATAAGTTCGGCTACTTTTGACATTAGAAATTGGAAAACGTGTTGAAATGAAAAACGTTATAATAAAACAATTACATAGCTGTTTAGTGTCGGTTTCGAATATCACTTACCTATTTTTCCCCGCTGGTGTCGTAAGACCGACTCAAGGTTTTGGGGCGTTTGAAGAAATTTTTGGGCGGGATTTTTAAGTAAACCATCATCAAACATTCTTTATTTTTACTTATAAATTATAAATCCATACAAATATTATAAATGAGAAAGTGAGTTTGTTTGTTTGTTTGTTCCGCTTTCACGCCGTAAATACTGAACCGATTACTTTGAAATTTTTCAGACGTGTAGTTAGAAGTCTAAATTAAATGATAGGGACTTTTATCCTGGAAAAAAATATGTTCCCACGGGATATCAAAAATATTGTTTGCTTGCTGGATGCATTGGAGATGGCGCTGTGTATCGTTTAAAACAAAGTAAAATATTGTAAACTAATATAAAAATCAAAATTTAGAAGCTTAATGGTACGATAATGGATCCCCGAAAATAAGAAACTCCCGAGGGATGATGTACTATTTGTTTATCGTATAATTTTTTTTTTACATATACTTATATTGCAAACCAATATAAACATGTAAATTTAGAAGCTAAATGCAACGACGACGATTCCTTGAAACTAAGGGATCCGCAAGAGTTCTCATAGGAACATCAAAAAACCTTAACTCATATATGGCTCAAAATATTGCAGCGATTATTTTTATCATCGATGGAATTCACAACAGACACTTTGTTAATGTTCATTTTGGAAAGATGAAGGGGTTTCATCAGTTTTCATCAAAATAAATGAACATTTAAATGACAAATTTGTTTATCAATAGTAAGACTAATAAGACTAATATGAAATAAAGCGTAATAAAAATTTGACACCGCCCCGGTAACGTCTCCGTGGCGTATAACTATAACTATAACGGTAAAACTAACTACTATGAATATTTAATTAGAACTATTATGAATCAATCGTCCCGGGTTCATATCTCAGGTATTTCAATCTTTTTGTAAAAAAAAGTTTTGTTAGCTTAAAATAGCACTATATATAATAATAGCAAGCACTATCCCTTCAATTTAGTGCTAATTTTGGATGGAGATCCACCACTAATCATCCCTATATTGCCGAGCAATCGCTGCAAGTTCTCCCAATATCATCAACGGTCAGTGTAGGGGGCAGCACCGGGCCGCCGCCGCAGCGCAAAACTACTATCCGTATCTGTACTTACTAAAGATATTCTCATTTCTGAACATCTAAACTTGGTATATTTGTTTCATGATTCTTATGAACAATTAAAAAGGAATTTTTGGAACTCAACACCTAACGGGTTGATATAGCAAATGAAAGTTAATATAGAGTTTTTTTTACATTTTATAATAAAACTTGGTGCGATTGAATTTATGAAATCCATCTATCAATCATTCATGAGTATATGCTAACAACAGGTAAGGTATTCAAAAGGGTATTCAGAGATGCTAATTCTTCATCCAATTTTAGAAATAGATTAATAAAAGATAGTTTAAACAAGGTTGTTAGTGATGCTTCACAAACTGAATCGCCCAACAATCACTTAAAAAGTCTCGATGTCCTTTATGTCATTTACAACGCCCGCGGGATTATAAATATAAAAAACAGAGTTGAGATAGTGTTTCGGTATTTTGGTATTACGTAAACTGGATGCAAAAAATGAAGTCCACGCGGACGAAGTCGCGGGGCAAGAAGCTAGTAAAGAATAAATGAAGGAAAGAAAAATTTCGACACAGGCGGGAATCGAACCCGCGGCCTTCTGGTATACGCCCCCGTCGCTCTGCCAATTGAGCTACCGTGTCAATGGCTGCCAGCGCGAAATTCTTCTATCCTTTATTTCTTTTTACATGTTTAAATAGTGTTTGTGTTTCCTACCTCCAAATTTTTACTAATTCGGAAGTAAAAAAGTTTAGTAAAGTTTCGGAGATAGGAAACGAAAACGTGTAAAAAGAAATAAAGGATAGAAGAATTTCGCGCTGGCAGCCATTGACATGATAGCTCAATTTCGGCAGAGCGACGGGGGCGTATACCCGAAGGTCGCGGGGTCGAAATTTTTCTTTCCTTTATTTATTCTTTATTTATTAGTAATAATCCCCACATGAGGTTTTCATGAACAAAAAGATTTAAATTTTTTATTTTACTACTTTCTTGCCATTTCCAAAAATAACCAAAGATTTTTTAATTCTGGTTAAGTTAATTATTTTTGGCATTTATAGCCGTAATTTAAGTCATCATATCAGAATGCACCGCCTATCCTTTCGCTCAGATACCCATTGCAAAAGGACATCGATTCCTAGAAACAGTTTGTCTACAAACTGATTTGATTTCAACACCAGTTGCACTGCTTTTGATAATTTATCTATGATACCAGCATCAGCAGCAGATATCTATTTAAATGATTAAGGTGTTTAGACACTATGCCTGATGTAAGTATGATTCGTGCGTATGCTGTTTCTGACTTTATTCACGAAGTGTATGCTTATTAGATTTCCAATCATCGTGAATTAATTGACAAGAGATTTTCATGTCAGGGGCTAGTTTTACCATTTATTTCGTTTGTAGAATGAGTATGTAGCTGTTCTTTTAAATAACTTTTAAATTAAGTTCCAGCAAATAATAAATGTATGTCGAATTGCATTAGACTCCAATTTTACTTTAATTTAGTATGAAAGCTTTTTCTGTATGATTTCGAGTTCTATGCCAGTCTATAGCAAATATGAGTCAAATTCTTCGACACCTGAAAACAATGGTCTTTGATTCAGATATGTGGCTGTCCATATGGTATAAATAGACAATACCTTTTACGACAAACCATTTATTTGAATAAATAAAAGCTTACAAAAACCAACATTGCAGAACGTGAAACTATCTCTTTGCATATAGTATAGATAGACTACGAGTATGTATTGTATATTTTGTATAGTGTCGCTGTGTGGGTAAACTGTGTAGTGTCGGCATAGAATAGCACTACCCCATTTCTTCCGGTGGGTGTACGTAAGAGGCGACTAACGGTATTTGGGCTTTTAAGGGATTTTTGAGCGATGCGGTTGGAGACCCATCACCAACAACCTTTATTTTCCCCACGCAACTTCCAAAAGTGGCTGAGGAATTTCTGATTCCTTAGCTCTGGCTACCCCTTTTAGGGAATTAATAACCGTGAGTATATGTATGTATGTATGTATTTTGTATAAGAAAGTCAGAAAGTATTCACAACCTTGAAAGCTCTGTAGGAACACACGGTTACGATGTGAACTCAGAGTTTTCAGAGCTTCAGAGAAGTTTTCAGTCAGAGTCCTACGTGGACTTATATATCATTTCTAAAGTAATATGTTTGCATTATTGATCAAGTTTGCCAGCGGTGAAGGAAACCATCGTAAGCAGAACCGCTTGACTAAGTTGTAGTAGTGGTCTTCAAGTCATATTGTATCCTTGTATATCGTGTATACTCAATGCTATAAATCCCAAATATGGGTAGCCTGAGCCTCAGGATTGATAAATCCTCAGCCACTTTTGGACGTTTGTTTGAGGAAAAGTAAAGTATCGTTGGTAATGAGTCTCCAGCAACTTACTTAGGCATACTTTTAGTTACCTCCTAAGCCACCCGTGTAGGTGGAAATGTGGAAGTGCTATTCTCAACCAGCACTACACAGCTATAATATAGTATGCACAATAATTTATGATATTTATTTTTTTAATGGGCATTACACTTTTATGACCAAATCATTTTAATCAAACTCAATAGTAACAGAACAATTTTATTATTTTGTCCTTGCAAACATGTCGTTTTTGAATATCCACAACTTTACTCTCGATTTGTATTCCAGAAAGGATATAATGGAGCGTCGTCGTGCCCTTTTTATGAAGAGCGAGACAAATAACGCATATATTTTGTATGATATTCCAACTGGGTTAGATTTATTTGTGCGTCCCCCAATTCGTCTTGATACCGACGTGACTGGATTTTAAAATAGCAATGCAAGCTAGCTTGATTGGAAGGAGCACTGTTTGCACTCATACCCTTTCAGTGATGAAGGGAATTTCAATGTCAAATTTAGGAGAGGTTGGAATTATACTATTGTTAAATTGTGCCGTGTAGTGCCGGCTTAGAATGTCGCTACCCCTTTCTACCTACGGGTGTTGTAAGAGGCGACTAAGGGTATTGGGGCTTTTTATTGAATTTTTGGGCGATGCGGTTGGAGACCCATCACCATATTTTACCATCTTTTCCCTACTTAACTTCCAAAAGTGGCTAAGAATTTCCTTAGCTCTGGCTACCCCTTCTAGGGAAATATAGCCCTGAGTATATGTTAAATTGTTAGTAGGCGAAAGTAACTTGATAGTACATTACTCAAAGGTATATTTTTGGTACTTAAATTAAGGCTTATTGGTGAAATGTTACTAATTTTACAAGGTCAGAAGATAAATTACTTCATTAGTAAGTGAGTGACATTAAAAGTTATTTTACAATAATTAAAGGTGTATTTTTTTCAGATATAAATAAAACAATATGCAAGTGTTTTGTCTCAGACAAAGAATGTTAGTTATCTTTAAAGGTTGCACTGAACCTATAAAGTGGTATATTTCTCATTTAACTAAACAAAAGATACGTGTTCTTTTGACGGAAATTCATTGTTATTGGTATGCTGCCTTTCTAATCTTTCCTTTTATTACCTTCAAATCACGATTTTCTTACTTCCCATGAAATTGTTAGTGGTTTAGTATCCAGACTGTTGTAGTGGAAACGTATACAAAGGAATTTAATTACAGGGTTGTTCGTATTAGATTAAAAATACCACCAGCATAGCTAATACGAGCGACGAAATATCGCTTGGTATAAAATAGCCATCTCTTTTGCACTTACTTATTATCGAAAACTGGCATCTCGTTCTAACCGATGTCGGGACGATGAAATAGCGCTCCTACTAGGTCTCAGAATGGTCGTGGGCCTCTTTCTACGTGATAGCTTTTAAGCGCAATACACATTGAGCCCGCCGTGCCGCCGACATATGTCGCAACTTTATGTCGGCGGTCTAGTTTTCATACATAGGTTTAACATATTTTTTTCAAAAATTTTCTTATTGTGAATAAATTTTAATAGAATATTAAAAGGAAAGAAAAAAAATTAGAACTCCTTCCATGACGCTTCTGTTTTTTAACGTCACCAAGTATTTTATTGCTTCTGAATATGCTATTAACTTTTGTCACATTATATTCTTGAAATAGCAGAGTGAAACAGAACGAATTAAAACATAGTTAGAAACAAAAAATATCACAATATGGTAAAATTCTGTGCATTTCGCAATACGCACTCTTTTTTTCTTGTCTTTTGCTCGCGTGGCCGGTCGAATCATTTCACAGGAGAAGAGTAAACAGTAGGTTTTAAAACAAAGGCATAAAGTTCAAAACTGCTTGGAAGATTAATGAAAATCAGCACATTTTGTATGCATCAGACCTGTTAGTGCTTTTAACCTTTTAGCTGCTCTCGAAATGCGCTGCATTGAATAGTGCTTTAACTAAGTCAGATGGGTTTTTTATCGTGTCTTGTGGACGTGATGAAAATGGAATTTATCAAATTTGTGCTGGCAAAATATGAGCTGCATTTTTTCAGTCTTGTTTATGACTGAGGAATATTAATAGCCTTTTTATGTTTAGTTTAATTCCGGTTTTCTGCTTTCGACAATATTTTTTCACATTACCATTTTTTAATTTTGCATATTGATTACTGTTGAAAAACTCACGAAAATAGTAAGCAATATAATATACTATATTATTATTTTTTATCTATATTTTTTATCAATTATTCAAATAACTAATAGTAAGATTAGGCGTTGATGATTGATTGAAACATGAAAGAGGTTGTGCGGGAGTAAATATTGTAGTTATTTCTGGAAATTTTCATTTATTTGATAAATTAGCAATGTCTGACCAAATATCTAGATGATGATGCAGTCAATGCAGATATCGTTATATACAAATCATAATTTATTTATTTATTTATTTATGGCATACCAACAGTTTTTACAATAATACACGCATTAATTATAAGACAAAGTTTACAGAGTAGCTAATTGCAAAACCAATTATAGGTATGCACCACTTGCACAAAATATTAAAACCACTGAATATTACACATTACCTATTTCAAAATATACTTATACTAAAGAAACAGTTGTTAAAGAAAAAATAAAAATAAAAGATTAATGTTCGTAAAAGCGATTGAGTGCAGATTTAAAAGTTGTCAATGAGTCAGCATGAATGTCGACAACAGAACAAGACTCGTTTAACAATTTACAAAGTCTAGGAACAGGGGAATGGGTACCATGGACAGTTCTGCGAAGAGGAGGGCGCAAGGGTGTTATCTTATGTCTGGGATATTTGGAAGGAAAACTAAAACAGAATTTAGATAGTAACGAGGGGCAGTCAAGATTGCCTTTGATAATTTTGTATAGAAATATCAAATCCAAAAGTTTTAATCGACAATTTAATGATGATAGTTTAAAATATGACAAACGCGATGTGTATGAATCAAACTTTGACGAGTTTGTATTAAACTTGTTTGAAAGATACCACATAAATCTTTTTTGAACACGTTCTATTCTCAGTGAATGGTTAGAGTAATGAGGTCTCCATACTACGCTGCAGTATTCGATTATAGACAAAACAAGACTTCTGTAAAGGCATAGTAAAGTAAATACATTTTTAAATTCCTTACCGCTTCTCATTACAAAGCCCAACATCTTTGAAGCATTCTTAACAACATTGTCGATATGTGGCACAAAAGTAAGTTTGCTGTCAAGCATAACACCGAGATCTTTTATTTCACTCACTTCCTCGAGAATATTGTTTCTTAACAAATAGTGTGTTTCTATAATTTTAATTTTTCGAGTAAACTTTATGTGTAGGCACTTCTTTATGTTCAAGTCCATTCTGTTTGACCTGCACCAATCATCTAGTCGATTCAAATCTTCTTGCAAAGCCACTGAATCCGTTGTGTTATCTATCACCCGAGTAAATTTCAAATCATCTGCGTAGAGATACGGTGTCGAGTTCAGGAAACATTCAGTTACGTCGTTGATAAATAAATTAAATAGAATAGGACCTAGGTGAGAGCCTTGAGGTACTCCGGAGGTGATATCCCTTGAACGCGAAAAATATCCGTTAATAGCTGTAAAAAATATGCGTTTTTTCAAATAAGAATCAAACCACAATAATAATGCTCCGCTGAACCCGTACGACATAAGTTTAGCCATAAGAATATCGTGTGGAACCCTATCAAACGCTTTTAAAACGTCAGTATATATAGCATCCACTTGTTTCTGGTTGTCCATTGACTGGGATAAATCTTCAATGAATAAAGCTAAGTTGGTACTAGTAGATCTGCCAGTCATAAAACCATGTTGATGTACATTTAAGTATTTTTTTAAATAGTGTTGCATAAAAGGACATATAAGCGATTCAAATATTTTCGGAAATATAGATAGAATTGATATTGGTCTATAATCTTTTACATTCGAACTAACACCACCTTTGGGAATAGGAACTACCATGGCGGTCTTCCATCTTGTCGGAAAAGTACCATAACTAAGCGATTTATTATAAAAAATAATAATAATAATAATAATAAAAACTTTATTTCGGATCATAAAGTAAATCCATAGTAAAGTTAGTAAGTTAGTAACATCGAGATACTTAAATTATGTTAGTTTGGTTAGACTTAGATTTAATAAATAAAAGTAAAATTTAAAATATTAACAATAAGCTATTTACATAAGGTGCCAAATCTAGCCAGAGAAGTGGCTCTAGTGTGCCGCTGCACATATACCCAGTGCCGATACATGGGATCGTCGAACTTATCGGCCAATACTCTCAAGAGCGTGTTGGAGCTGTCCCAGGTTCTCTGCATGATGGACGCGACACGCTTGCGGATGATTGCGTAGAAATCATCCACGCGACCCTCCGCAAACATCCCCGATGCACTGCAGTACCGAGGCAACCCCATCATTACTCTGTACGCGTTGTTGTATTGGACCCGCAGGGCACTGTATGCTTTTTGCGTATATTTGACCCACAGGGCAGATGTATAAAATGATTGGCAAAAAGCTCTAAACATTTTCACCTCTGTTGAACATCGAGAAAACCTGCGAGCCAACATATTGCATCTGACAGACAGTGCCCTGCGTTCCCTATCTATGTCTAGGTCATCATTGAGGTCACTATTTACATAATGACCCAGATATCTAAATTGTGTAACGGTTTTTAATGGTTTGCCATACAACATTACTGGAGGAAACTGGTTAATCTTTTTATTTCTAGAGTTAAAAACCATAACTTCACTTTTCTTCTCATTGTATATTAAATAATGATCTTTAGCATACTGCTCACAGATTTGTAAGAGCTTTCTTAAAGCATTGATTGAGGGGCTCAAAAGAACCATATCGTCTGCATAACTAATATTATTGAACATAACACCATCGATGGAGCAGCCGACTCCTGTACTACAGAGCTCCTCAATCAGTGCGTTAACATACAAATTAAAAAGCTTTGGAGAGCTTACACCACCTTGTCTCACACCACACGTTAATTTATAATCACAAGAGTAACATTCGTTCCATTTTATTGTGTTTATTTGATTTTTATACCAAAACTTAAAAAGGTTTGTTATGGCGAATGGGACTTCAGTCTTAAGCAATTTACCCCATAATTTGTCATAACAAACAAGATCGAAAGCTTTTGAGAGATCTAAGAAACACGCAAAAACGGGAGTACTTCTGTCTGTGTAGTACTTGACTGTTCGCTTCAGACAGAGGATAGCACTTTCGGTAGACAGACCGGCCTTAAACCCAAACTGCGCATCATGTAATTTTAAGTGCTTATCAAGATTTCTATCCAACAAACAGTCAAGTACCTTAGCTACCACAGTCGCTAGAGAGATTGGCCGATAATTACGACTATCCGAGATATCACCTGTCTTATTTTTTACAATTGGAGATACTATAGTTATAGTTTTAAATGATATGTAGTGGAATACACAAGTTACTACAGCATTTGGAAACAAATAATGGATGAACCCCGTCTGGACCAGCTCCCTTTGATAAGCAAATACTTTTAAGTTTTTTCAGAACATCTTCTACAGATATAAATGGTAAGCCTGGGCAGTCATTTGGAGAATTTATAATTATATATTCTTGCAGAATAACTTGCTCTTTAGAGTATACAGATGAGAAATATTCACTGAAAAATTCACATATTTTGTTACCATCTGATGACGATATTACTCCATTCGACATATTTGCGGGTAGAGTGCTTCCGTTTCCACGTTTTGCTTTTAAAAAGACCAAAACGCTTTGGGATTTTTTCTTATATTTTCCTCGGCCATACATATATAGTCTTTATAACACGATACTGCTAGTTTTTGGCAACGTTTACTTATAATGTTTAATGAAATTTTATCTAATGGATTATTGTAGATCTTGAATCTTTTTCGCAACTTATACTTTTCGTTTAGTAGATTTAAAAGGTTCTCCGTGAACCACGGTGGAAAGTGTTTCCGTTTTACTCGTGTCTTCGGGACAAATTTTTCTAATGTGTAGTCAATGTGCTTGTAAAAAATATCAACCATGCAGTCAATATTATGACTACCAAATTCAGAGACCCAATCAATTCCCTCAAGATATTGATTTATTGAAATGTAGTCTGCTTTATAAAAGTTGGGCTTTAAGTTAAGGATTAGGGATTAGGTTTTTGGGAATGTTGTAATTAATTGCGATTTCAAGTGGGGGATGGTAAGCGTCGATTTTCGATAATGCATGACATGACTCATTGACATTACATTCTAAGTTACATAGAACAAGGTCCAATACCTTACCATAACGGTTTTTTATTTTGTTACACTGAAGGAGATTATTAATATGAACAAAGTCAGTCAAGGTGTTACATAAGTTTGATTGATAGCAAGTATTATTAGTTGATGAAACTGATGTGCTCCAGTTCATATTACCCATATTGAAATCTCCAATGATACAAAGTTTATCATCATGATGTAAATATTGTTCATATATTTTATTACAATTTATTAAAAAATTGTTTAATGTTTGCATATCTATTGGAGATCTGAGATAGATACCACATAAAGCTAATCTTTTTGATTTTGAATTCCCTGAATCACCTAAAGTTATCCAAAGGTCTTCATTTTCTGATTCCCAGTCACTGTGGCGAATAGGTCGGAGAGATTGCTTTACAGCAATCAGCACCCCCCCGCCATC
The DNA here is from genome assembly GCA_963576735.1 of Bedellia somnulentella. Classification (NCBI taxonomy): domain Eukaryota; kingdom Metazoa; phylum Arthropoda; class Insecta; order Lepidoptera; family Bedelliidae; genus Bedellia; species Bedellia somnulentella. The sequence goes on from OY755172.1 coordinate 18,198,756, forward strand.
ATTCATATAACCATATTTAGTTGTAAACCTATCTCGTCTAAACACACAAAATCTACCATCAAAGAGTTCATTATTAAAAATACTGGAATTTAACCATGTTTCAGTAATAATAATGACATCATAATCAGAACATAATACATTTTGATAAAAATCATGAGTTTTTGTTTTTAGTCCTCTAGAATTTTGGTAATAAATTCTTAGAGTGAATATATTTAATTCTGCGAATTTTAAAAGAAAAAGAAATATAGAATACAGTCAAACATATAAAGCCAAAACAATTTACACAATCTTCAGAGAGTCTTCATCCCTAATTAGTTTGTAAGGGGCGTTGTCGTCCTTTCGCATAAAAATGCGTCCATTTTTAACCCAGACATACTTGTATCCCAATTCTCTTGCCTTAGCTCTTGCTGCTGCGTGTAAGTATTTGTTTGCGGGTGAGAGGTGTTCAGTAACAAAAATTGGCAACTTATCTCCTGTAATCCCAATATGGCTCGTGTTTAGTTTGTTGGAGCTGTTTGACTTGTTATATTGGATCACAGCAGCCAGTAACGTATCACGCAAATGAGATGAACTTAGCTGCACCACAATTGATTTAGGACGAGTGCTAAGGCGGTTGTTTTTAGCTGTACGCGTACAATTAATAATATTTTCCCGCTCAATGTTGACTTTAACTGCTAATCCTAGTTGGGTGACTAATGAAACAAGATTTTCATTGCGGTTTTCGGGAACACATTGTATTTCAACATTACTCATACGAGCTTGTTGTTCCAAGTTATTTACACGGGCCAAAAGATCTCTCATATTTGTGTTGATTTGCATATTATCATCTTTTAATTCTTTTATATCCGTTTTCGTAATGCTTGATTCATTTAAAAGTTTTTCATATTTATCATTCATGAATTCCATTGATGCCTTCATTTCGCTTATTTCACCTTTTACACTTCGAAATTCACTTAAAATGCCCGCCATAGTATTACCGATGCTACTAAAAGCCTCAGTTATCTCTGTTTTAATTATTTCCCTAATATTTTCGGGGGTAATCGCTTCAGATTCAGCAAGCGGAGAAGAAGAGGCTTGGCGCTTATTTTTCCGCTTGTTGCTGTTATTCTGCGGATGAGAATTTCGCGTGTTTTCGTCGTCTGAGGTGGTCGAAATTGGTTTCGTTGGTGTACGTCGCATATTATTCATTGTTGCAAATAGCTCGTATCTTATTTAGACTATTTACCCTTAGAAAAAATCAGAGTCGTATTTATACAGGCCGATGTGAAATTCAAACTTAATAAAATACAAAAAGACGATTCTTGGTTGAGGATTGAACCGCGACACTTGTAAGTAATGTCCGAATATTGGTTGAATTTTGAAATTTTGTCTTGAATAAAACCTGGAAGGGAATTTTCGTTTAGAGGGGCACCAAGGAGACGAAGCGAATCATTATGTAGGACCGTAATGTTTGGTGCTATTTCGTTGAATTTATTAACAATTTCATTTTTTTGTTCATCGGGCAGACAGTTTTTAATATATAATTCACATTTATTAAAATTAAAATCTAGGCCGATGGATGAAAAAGATAATTTTAAATTTTGAAAATCATTTAATACTGTATTCGCATCGCCACCTATGGTCCCGTCATCTAGGTACCATACATTGAATTTAGAGGCGATTGATTCAATGTATGGATGGATAGCTAGGCTGAATATTGCTGGTCCTAGGGGATCTCCTTGTTGACAGCCGATACAAGATGAAATTAAATTTTCTTTGTATAATAATTTAGTTGGTTTACTATAACACTGCCAAATATAGTTTAAAATATGTGGAGCTTTCTTTTTAACTTCAGTCAACAAGGCTGCTCGATCCACTGAGTTGAATGCATTTTTAACATCCACCTTCAAAAGGACTTGGTCCGCCCCATGTGCGACGTAGGTGCGAGCAGAATGTACTGCAGCTTCACAGCCACCGCGTGTGCCAAAACCCAGCTGTTTTGGTTCAAAATATGTTGCAAGATCCGGTAGAATATACCTACAACAAATTTTTGACACTACGCGGCGAATCGTGTTGCCGACAGCGATTGGCCTTATACCACCGTCTTTTTTTTTTAAGGCACAAAGGTTTGCACCATATAAGAGATCCAAAATATCGTCACAGACCCGACCCGACAGCATCAGGTTCACTAAGCGGGTCAACTGAGCAAGTAACGCATCTCTGTGTTCCCCGACGGCCCCACACAAAAGATCTTTCAGATGCTGTGGTGTGAGACCATCGAGGCCACCAGCAGATCCGTTCTTGAAAGACAGTATCGCCGCCAGCGTTTCCTGTGCCGTCGCCTCGGGTGCGACGATAGATTGGTCCGGCGCATCTGGCATGGTCAAGCCTCTGTTTGAAGAAGGATGCTTCGACTGCAGCGATAGCAGCGTTTCCGGGGTGTCGGGAGCTAAGGTGTCACTAGAAAATATTAATTGTGCGGCACCTCTGATGTCACCATCTGAAATTTTACTTTTAATTTTACGATTTATATCGTAACTGTTTTGTGGGAATTTAGTTATAAAATCTGTGTCTAAAGGTGCTAAGCAGTTTTGTTTAATTGTTTGTGTTAGTGATAATTTAGAATTTTTAGGTGCATGCAAGGTTTTAAAACTAAATAATAGCAGATTTTTCCAGCTTTCAAAATCATTGTTCTCAACCACCGTTTTTATAGTTTTAGTGAGTGACGATGCAACTGATAGAAATGATAGAAGCTGGTTCCCGGCAACGTACTGTGGCTTTAGCTCTGAATACAAGTCATAGTGTTATCAGTCGACTTTGGACACGTTACCGAAGCACCGGTACCGTGGCTGAGCGCTATAGAGGAGGGTATCGCTGCACCACACGGAGACAAGACCGATACACTTGTCTTTAGGCAAGATAAGTTGGTGTAGGCCCGATCGCAAAATATTTGTATAGGTCAACTAAATCAAAAATGTCTAGGATCAAGCATTTTTATGCGGATTTCTTGAGATTGAGATCCAGCTTTGTAATAAATTTATAATTTTATAAACTTATATGGAACCTTTTTTGGTGGCATTTCTTAAGTTGAAACAGGAACTGTCAATAAAATTCGAGTAAAAAATGAAATCAGCTATCATATTTTCCCTATAAAAACATACAACGCATTGAAAACATTCTACTGTTACCCCTACTACTGATTAAAACCAACGTTATTATGGAGCGGCAACGTCATTTAAGCAGGAAAAAAATGCTTAGAGCCGTAGAAATGATAGAAGCTGGTTCCCGGCAACGTACTGTGGCTTTAGCTCTGAATACAAGTCATAGTGTTATCAGTCGACTTTGGACACGTTACCGAAGCACCGGTACCGTGGCTGAGCGCTATAGAGGAGGGTATCGCTGCACCACACGGAGACAAGACCGATACACTCAAATCACAGCTCGAAGAGCTCCAAAAATAACCGCAATGATGTTAGCCGTGAGGCTTCATCGCTCTTTAGGGAACTTAATTAGCAACCAAACAGTCAGAAACCGCTTGCATGAAGTAAACCTTCATTCCCGAAAACCGCTACGGGTACCACCTATAGCAATTCCACAATCGTAGGATTCGATATCAATGGGCTCTTGAACACAGAAATTGGGCAGAAAAACAATGGCGTTTCGTTGTGCTTTTCTGATGAGTCTCGTTTTGTATAAGACCGGATACAAGACGTATCAAAGCTGTTGCTAAGCATCACTCAAGTGCCCGCAATTTCTTTCAATTGTGCTTTCCCATTGTAAGAT
>OY755172.1:18202717-18238722 GCA_963576735.1 Bedellia somnulentella
ATAAAGGTTGTTGGTGATGGGTCTCCAACCGAATCGACCAAAACCCCTTAAAAGCCCCAATACCGTTAGTCGCCTCTTACGTACACCCACCGGAAGAAATGTGGTAGTATAATTCTAAGCCGACACTACACAGCTATTTTTAAGCTATCCCAAAAAAGGGTAGCCAGAGCTTCAGAGCTAAAAAATCCTCAGCCGCATTGGAAATTGATAGGGTTCACAGGGATGGTAGAAATAAAGTATTGTTGGGTCTGATGGGTCGCCAACCACCCTCCATAAAAGTACCAGATACTTAATCGCCTCTTACGACAACCGTTGGTAGAATGGGGTAGTGAAATTCTTTGTTGGCACAAACGGCCGATTTGAAACAATATTCCTTAAAATAAAAAAGAAAGATTATAACACTTAAGAATAACACCCTAAGAGAGCCGTTGATTCTGAACTGTATTAATTTGTTTTTGGATTGCTGATGTCTTTTTCCGATTATTACTTTGACACTACTTTAGTTAAATTGCTAGTTTAAATGACATAGATTTCTTTTTTATTTGTAAACAATGGGCTGTTTAAAATAAAATTTAATGTATTAAACTCTAATGACAATATTTATGAACAAAACTATTAATTACTACAGAGGCTACATTGACATATTGGCCTTTATTATATTACTAGTGGATCCAGCTTCGCACGGGTAGCGTCGATTAAAAAATTTCTGAGGTTTTTTCAATCACTGCTCAACTTTTGGGAAATTTAGCGCAACTTATAGCACTCCTGAATAGTGTAGCTTCGTGATTGTAAAAGCGCTTTAATGAACGGTTCAGTATCTCCGAAAATAAACCCATGCAAACAAACAATGAGAGTTACAAACTTTGCATACATTATACATATACTGACGGCTATCTTTTGCCCGCGCAACCATTACGAAAAATAATCCTTATAGCATGATTCAGTATACACGTGCAACGACAGGACGCGATGGCTTATTTCATGTATAAGTTTGGTGTTTCTATACCGATTACTATGATTATTTTTTGATGAATAGGTAATAATGTAAACTTTTTAAATGAGAGATGAATGAGAGAATTATAAACGTAAGAGTAAACTAATATAATCAGAATGCTCCGAACTGCTAAGCTATCAGGAGTTACACGTGTTATTGTGAGTGTTCGCGCTGCGATGCACGATGCTGGAGACTTGTCAGGGTTTATGTAGATATGTAGATGTAGTCGATTCAATGATTAGATTTATTTTCTTCTGAATAAACGTATATTTGAAAATAGATATTACAGAAAAATAAACGAATTCGTGTGATAATTGAAGGTGAGTTGAAAAGCGAATGAATTTTTGAACTGGACGCTCCGTCGCGATCTTCACGGTGATGGGATGGCGGAGCGGGCTTCTTATTGGTCACCACGATGACGTCAACACACGTATGTAGAAACGGCGTTAACTAACGGCGTGAACAATGAGTCAACCATAAAATATAGACATATCCTGTTGAAGGATACTTTCTAGACAATTTTATGTAGAATATTTCCGTAATACATGTTATCTATGTAACTATAACCATTAAGGCTGCACACGCGACGGAAGCTTATGGAGTAACATTCCCCGTTTTCCCAAAATTTCCCAAAATCCCCCTTCACTACTCTGCTGAAAAGTACAATATAACCTGCCCAAGAGTATGAAGAATAATTGTTCCAAGTTTCGTTAAAATCCGTCGAGTAGTTTTTGTTTCCATAAGGAACATACAAACCGACAGACAGACAGACAGACCGACGGACAGATAGACAGACAGACAAAAATTTTCCTGATTGTATTTTTGGCATCAGTATCGATCACTCATCACCCCCTGATAGTTATTTTGAAAATATATTTAATGTACAGAATTGCACTCTCTTCAGATTTATTATAAGTATAGATAAGATCCATTTGTATGTGTATGTATGTATATTGTAAGATCTTATTGTACTTTTGTAAGCAAAATTAAAGACTTTCTTTTCCATCATTGGTGACATACATCTATACATATACTCACAGCCGAAAGCCCTAAAAGGAGTTGCCAGAGAAAATTAAAGAATTTCTTTTCCGTCATTGGTGACATACAAACATACATATACTCATAGACAAAATCCCTAGAAGGGATAGCCAGAGCTAAGGAATTAGAAATTATTTAGCCACTTTTGGAAAGTTGAGTGGGAAAAGATGGTAAAGTAAATGTTGTTGGTGATGGTTCTCCAACCGCATCGCCCAAAAATCCCTTAAACGCCCCAATACCGTTAGTCGCCTCCTTGCTGTACCCATCGTTAGAAAGGGGTAGTGCTATTCTAAGCCGACACTACTCGGCTATCACTGATGACATAAGTTTAATATTGAAAATAAATATAATCAACTAAGCTACGAGTAATAACACGTTTAGTGATAAATGTGTGACTATGAATTAATTTAATACATATATTACAAATAAAATTTACATCTTAACTTAAGATACAAAGAATAATAAATTAATATTTTAAATAACATTACCTCATAATTAGGTCATTTTCGCTTCCTTATAAAAGCTTCAACTTTTCATCTTAACAGAGAATTATCTAAACGCTTTCATCGCATAATAACAAATGTCTCGAGCCACGGACTTATCTTTATAAATGTCAACATAAATATAAACTTAGCCCCGAGGAATAAGCGGAAGATTATGAGACAGAAAAATGATAGTAATGAATTAGATTTCATTTATTTGAATTTGTGGGCTTTCGTGGATTTGGGACAATGGTGTCTTGGCGATAGATAGAAGATTAAACCAGTCGTACATGGATATAATTTAGGTTTCGTCAACATGAAAAGTATAAAAAAGACATTTGGTTTTACTTCGGTTCGTTTTCTAATAAAAATATTTTCATACATACATACATACATATTAGGGTGGAGCGAAAAAATATGTTTTTAAAGTTCGTTACTCCTGTATCACCAATAATTGATCGACATTCTAAGAGATTTAAAAATAAAATTTCAAGTTCCTACCTTTACATCTTAAGGTGTCGCATCAAACTTGAAAATTGAAAAAAAACAACAAAATTCGTTTTTTGTAAAGTTTTTATTTGTGACAAAACTATTTATCCAAATGAAAATATTGAAGCCGAAATCAAGTATTGTACCTTATGAATAGACATAGTATATTAAATAAATGTATTTTGACATTCGAGAGATGAAGCTACAGACTCTCCTTTTTGCTTAAAAATATGTAATTTTTGTAGTAAGTACTGGTATATCTTGCCTTACCTTTATCTTCGTACAAATGATTCCATCTCAGGCCTACCTACATACATAAATATAATCACGCCATTAGTTCCTATTGGGGTAAGCAGAGACAATCGATCGCCACTTTGTACGATCCTGACAAACCTCTCTAGCTTCGTTTACCTCCATCAATCTTCTCATACATGCTCTTTTATTCTTCTTACTTCTTTCTTTCTGCCTTTTTTTATCTCTGGCCTCCAGCCCACAAACAGATGAAGAAGCCCCAGTAAGGAGCTTGACGGACCGTTTTACTGCCTGAGTGTTGCAAGGATACTTTTCGATTTCAAATAATTTGTGAGGAACTAACTCTTGAAATTTCTGCGTCACCATATTTCATGATCATCGGAGGTTCTGTTATTTTGTTATCTAACCAGTCAATTAAATTATGATAGTTCGATGCATCGATTTTAAGATTTGTGTGATGGAATTCTCTTACTCCTTTCTTGCCTTTAAAAATCTACGAAGCTTGGTTCCCTTATATGAGATTCATTATCTTGTAACATTGCTAGAAATATGTTTTGTGGATGTGCAAAGAAGGAATTTCTTTTAATAGTGTTTATAACAACGCATTTTTGGTCATCCAGGACATACAAACATCTATAAATCGTACTAAATGTATGAATTAAACCATATTTGCAAGAAGGTTTTGTTTTTACTTTAAACCAAGTTGATGTATAGACTTTCATAATTCTTGTTTTCTCTTTACGGCTGTTAGATTAAGGTAGACACTTTATACACAGACCCGAAATACATTTTTCGTTGATTCCTTTGGTTTTTTAAAAGGTTTTCTTCCGCAATAGGGACTTAAATCACACACTTACGAACTATTCTGGATTCAAATTTACAAGTAGCGATGTCAAATAATTTAGATTCGGATTCTTCATAAAACAATTGCTTTTTTTTTTCATTTCGTAATTTCTTTACATTCTTGTATTTATTATCATAGGAAATCAATCTGGCAACTATTTGTTGATAGATTATAATAAGAATTGAATTGAAGCCTAATTCCAATTTTTTTCAATATCAGCAGCCATAATTTTACACAAATGTTTCACAGCAGGATCTTTACCATTATTCAGTTCCAGTAAGTCATTATTTAACCATAAGTAATATTTTATAATATCACAGTAAGTTGGTAACACATTATCACTTAGATCGCCAAAAAAGGGGCATGGCGAATCTTTCGAGCTTTTGGCATTTAATTGACAAATAATCAGACTTTTTCACATTTGTCGTTACCACTTTTATGGGAAAGTTTCAGAAAATTATGCAAAGATGATCAAGTTAACTCTTAAAAGTAACGTAAAATGTAAGTTTTGTTACATATAGATACACAATACAATTTATGTGCATGTACACAATAGACATAAAAGATTGTATTTTTTTCAAGTTACCCTTATAGCGCGCCACCTGAAGATAAAGTCGTACGGTTTTGATTTTTAGCATAAATAAAGCTATTATGTACGGTCATCCGTTAATGACACAGGAAAAATGAAGTTCCAAAAAAAAAAAAATTTTCCAGATTCACTCCACCCTAATACATATACTCACGGTTATAAATCCCTTAACGGGGTAGCCAGAGCTTTGGAATGAGAAACTCCTAAGCCACTTTTGGAAGTTGAGTGGGGAAAAGATGGTAATAATAAATAATTGTTGGTGACGGGTCTCCAACCACATCGCCCAAAAATTACTTCAAAAGCCCCTATACCCTTAATCGCCTTTTACGATCACCCACGGGTAGAAATAGGGTAGTGTTATTCTAAGCCGACACTACACGGCTTAAAATATTTTCGACCATCATTTTTATGTTCATTAAATAATTATTAATTTTATTTTGTTATTTTACGCTATTTTGCATTGTTATAGACAAACCTTATGTTGCCGATTATATAATTTATTGTGATGACTTTTTTGGGGATAGCGTTATTTTAGAAATGTAATAAGTTCGATGCTTTGAGTATAAGGCATATGAATCTTAAATTTCACTCATGAAGGTATGCGCTTGTAATCTAAATAATAACATGATGAAAATGATAAATGTAAGCGAAACTCGACCGGTTTGCCAGAACGGTTCATAGTGTGATCAATAGTCTCTGCCTTCCCTAATAGGAAAATTAGCATGAGTATATATGTTGCAGGGATATGATAAAAATGGGGATTTGGTCAATTCCCTAAGGGAGTTGATCAAATCACGGAGGATGTTAAAATAACAACACGATTTTACCTTTTCCCTAAACAAATCTAGTGAATTGAACAAATCCCTAAATTGGTTCAGTGGAATGACAAAAATAAGATATACCTTCACAGGGGGGGTGCAGGGGGGCAGAGCCCCCCTGCTTGGGGGGGTCGGGGGGCGAAAGCCCCCTGCAGACAATGAAAAATTAGGTCACATTTAGTTAGGTTAGGTTAGGTTAGATTATGTATAAAACGAGCGAGCGTAGCGCAGCGCAGCGGAGCGAGCACCTAAATGCCTGAATTGAACAAATCCCTAAAATAAGTAGTATACCCCGCCCCCCGTCCTCTATATGTAGCAAGCTGCAAGCAAGCAAGTATGGCATATAAGCATGCATCAGGCATTTAGGTGCTCGCTCCGCTGCGCTACGCTCGCTCGTTTTATACATAATCTAACCTAACCTAACCTAACTAAGTGTGACCTAATTTTTCTTTGTCTGCAGGGGGCTTTCGCCCCCCGACCCCCCCAAGCAGGGGGGCTCTGCCCCCCTGCACCCCCCCTATGTAGGTATATCTTACCAAATAAATCTTTAAAATACCACTGTAATATTATTTTTGTCATTCCACTAAACCAATTTAGGGATTTGTTCAATTCACTAGATTTGTTTAGGGAAAAGATAAAATCGTGTTGTTATTTTAACATCCTCCGTGATTTGATCAACTCCCTTAGGGAATTGACCAAATCCCCATTTTTATCATATCGCTGCGACATATATACGTATATACATCCATGATATTTCCCCGTCCACATTGTTTTTTTTGTTATTATTTGGAATGCTTAATTGCTTTGTTATAGTTTTACTTATTTACTAAATACATAATTAAACACCAATTTCCAGCATCCACTGAAATATTGGGATCAACAGTGAATGTTCGTTGGTTGATATTTTCGTCAACGTAAAAACGGCACATATTGTAAACATTCCGTGAATCAACACCGAACTTGTATATTTATTATCCCTACCCAATTTCACGCGCGCACACAGAAGGAAACAATACAAACAGCGCAAACCGTAGCAGTGTTTACACTTGTGACATCAAAATGTACGCGGGGAAAGATAATATATAAATGGTGTTCAGAAATATACTGAAGAATAGAAAAATCGCATAAAAGTGCATTTTATATTCTGTGCAATAATCAAAACCATTTTATCATAATAAATACAAGGAATTTATTAAAAAAAAAGCTGTTAGGACACCAAAAACTTTTGTTTAGATTAATATTTAGCGATATATTCATATTCGGAAAAAAATATATTAAAATTGAAAATTCATGAATTTCATAATAATTGCCTAAAAAGGCATTCACTTTGGAGCTCAGATCTCTGTAGTATAATATCTCCCATAACATAGTAAATACTTTTACTATGCAATGAAATGTTTTATATATTTCTATGAACGATAAATTTATATTCATAGTCATAAATTGCATCCCACCCTATAGGAAACCTTATGTGTATAATCCAATCGATGTGTTATTGGTAGAAAAAAATGTATCAGGAAATATTGTCGTCATTCAGGGAGCCCGAAACCTTTTTATGATATTAAGGAATTATTTTCCGGGATCGAATCAAGAATAGAATGTTATTCTTCCCTTTTTGAAGTATGTACTTCGTATCGACGCTATCAATGGTTTATCTTAATTGATTGATTCAGCGTTATTTGACAAGCAAGAACAACTAGCTTGTCAGAAACCTGCCAATATTTCCGCCTTTTGAATTTTGTGTATAATACTTAAGCATCACTTAATGTTTAACAGTTGTTTAATGCCATTCATAGTTATTTCTGTTTAATCATTGGAAGGTAATTGAGGAATATATTGTAATTTATATAGGGGCTTTATTTATTGGAGTTGGCAACAAATAAAAACTGATTGTTGGTGAACGTGGGGCCAAATAACCCAAAATTCACTTAAAAATCTCCAAAATCCTAATTTGCCCCGCATGATTTCCGTGGGAAGCAATGGGTTAATGCTATTTAATTATATTTAAATTTTTAACATATTTTTCATAGTTTGCCATGATCGTAGAAAGTGGCGATCGATAGTATATTTATACCCAATGGAAAGTATATTTTGGAATGTGTGTACAAACTTTTTAGATTCAACAATGAAAACAAACAATGTGTGAATAATTAAAATATTATTTTATTGAAATAATTACAACCTGAGTTATATTACATTACGTACTAAGTTCATTGAATTCATCCACTGAAATATCTGTCTTACCTTTTACACAACTGCCATAACATACCATACTCAGCTAAGCTAAGCATTTCGATAACGCGATGTATATTAGATTTATTATATAGGTATTTGTTATTATATTTCAACAAATTTAGGCCAGTTGCCATACTCTCTACCTTTCCCAAAGTTTTAGAATCTGCCCTGCATGAGATTATCCTTAAGCAGATAGCACCCCATCTTTCTGATGCGCAACACGGATTTCGACCGGGACGCAGCACAAATACTAATTTTCTCGATTTCGTATCGATGGTGACGCCACCAGTAGATGCCGGGCTCCAAGTCGATGTGACGTACTTCGATTACCGGAAGGCATTCGATGTCGTCAATAATGACGTGTTATTATCGAAGCTGGCAGGAGCAGGGTGTACTCCGCAGGTACTGCAGTTTTTCACAAGCTACCTTAAAGATAGGTGTCAGGTGGTAGATTACAATGGGCGGCTTTCAAACCCATACTTTACGCATTCAGGTGTAAGTCAGGGATCCACGTTAGGGCCCCTGGAATTTTTGATACTCATCAACGACTTGCCTAAAGTAGTTCAAAATGCTGATTGTTTACTGTTTGCTGATGATCTCAAAATACTCCACGTCATCAATAATAGAGAAGATTGCATTCAACTCCAGCATGAAATAGATAGCGTTTACGAATGGAGCACTCTTAACAAATTATCATTCAACTCTGAGAAATGCGAGGTGATGAGTTTCAGCCGCGCTAAAGCCCCGCTGCAGCACGAGTACTGCGTGGGCGCGGCGCCACTGGCGCGAGTCTCCGCCGTCAAGGACCTCGGAGTACACTTCAAAGCCGACCTCACGTTTCGCCACCACATCACTGTGGTGTGCAAACAGGCCTTTCAGAGACTCGGTTTCATTCTGCGAAGATGTCAGGCGTTCACCAATCCGCTAGCTATTAGGACACTGTATAATGCCTTGGTCAGGAGCAAATTGGAATGCAATGCGATAGTTTGGAGTCCCCATGAGGAGAAATACAAACTAATGCTAGAACGCATGCAGAACAAATTTACCCGTTTTCTTTACCTTAAGTTGTACGGTGTATACCCACTGTACCCACTCATGTACCCAACACTGTTTGTGCTGGGTATGGTTGGGTACAATAAACTTGAGGTAAGGAGAGATAAGACCCTAGTCCTGTACCTGACCAAAGTGTTTCGAGGTTTGGAGTGCAACGGGCGCGTGCTGGGCGCGCTCACCCTCGTGGTCCCCGACATGTCGCGCAGCCGCCGGCGCCGCGCGCGCATGTTCGTGGAGCCGCGAGCGCGCACCGCGCTGCTACACAACTCGCCAATAGTGAGAGGGATTCGGGTACTTAACAGGGTGTCGGAGGAGGTAGATATCCTGGTTTACCCCATGGTTGAACTTGAGAGAGCTGTCCTTAAACTGTTATGTTATTGTTAATTTGTATATTGTAGGTTGGAGTTTATACCTTGTTACTTTTTTATATAATTTAGAGTTGTTTATTTTTTTTATTGATTTTATTAGTGTTTTTTTTAATTCTATCCTTTACTTACATTTGTAGTCATTTTTTCTAATATTTAGTGTCACTGTTTGTGTTAGTAATAAGAATATTTTAGTATTGTCGCATTGGCTGCAAGCTGTAATGGCTGTACTTGTACATAAATAAATAAATTTCCGGGCTGGTATTTTTCATAAGTAAAATGTGTTGGTAAATTTGCTCTGCTTTGCGTCTAGTAACTTGAATTTGGCACAGGAGTTCCATTATAATAATGAGGAGAAGGAATGAAGTTTCTAGTGCGTTGAAATCGACTACAAAGAGTTTTTGGTACACTGCATAGTTAAAAATTAGAAATCCACTACAGTGAAGTGATGTGGTCATACACACACTTTAATTGTACTTTAATTATAATTTTAATAAAACCAGCAAACTCAACTCAAACTCGAAAGTTCATGTCGCATATTTCTGAAGAGGTTGGCAGAGGTACTAACACTTTTGAAAATCACGTGTCATTGTTACCTGGTGTTCACAGTACCCACGTTATGCTTGGACAGTGTACTCACGTAATAAGAGGCAGGCCTATCGCCGTATTGTACGAATACAGTATCACATGACAAAGTAGAACTTAGCCATGTCGGTTTCCTCGCGATTTACCAATGAGGCAAAACATTATGACTTTAGACAAGACAAATTGGTGTATGCCCGACCCGGGATTTGAACCCTCATTGTCTGCACCATTACCGGCTTTCTACCCCGTGGGTAAAACCAACAAAGTATAATCAAAACGTCTAAGTGAATTTAAAAGTAATACAATTTTCCTTTTGAACGCATACTCGTAAAATGCTTACAGCTACACTAACTTGTCATTAAGATCTCACATTGAACATGTGCGCCGAAATTTTACTTTCATAAAATGTTTCACAACCTTCTTTATATACGTCGTACATCTTGTTACGTTTTATTTTTATGTTTTTATAAGCGTGTCGTGCCATTTTACGGCAGCGTATATTTTGTGGCATGTGGCGTCTTGTTTGCTTGTAGTATTTATGTTTGGATATCAAAATATTTAAATTTTAAACACGAAATTATCCAGGCTGGGAATAAAAATCGTAAGTATGTTCAAATAGAAAAGCATTTACTCATAACTTCACGTTACAGTCATAATGGGTGACTGAGAATATTGACGTTTTTAGAGATTATTTGGTGATTTTGCTGGCTGCCTTTTCTATACAACGAATATTATTTTCGTTTGACATCCAAAAATAGCTAAAGTATGTCTTAGTAGGTATAAGGCTCTTGCTACCATTTGTTTGGCCTAATTATATTTAGCCTGGACTAAATGTATTGAAAACATGAATTTATTAGTAACCGTTAAATTGAATATGATAGCGCAACATATTAATAATCTTAGTTTATAAACAAAATAGAAACTAATAGAACATCCGTAAAAAAGAGAAGTTGATTTAAATAATTATGTCCTAGCTTCATTTTCACTCAGACTCTTATTAAGAAAAAAGGTGCACTATTAACCATACTTTTGTGTAATTTTTATTCATTAAGTACAAACATAAACGCGCATCCATAAACCCTAAAAAGGGATAACAAAGCATAAAATTTAGTTATCTTTCAGACCATGGGAGGTTTAGTGGTGAAAAGATGATAAAATATAGGATAGATGGTTAATGCCACATCGTCCAACAATCACTTTTATAGCCCCAAAATCTTAAAATTCCCTTTATAGTAACCGTGGAAAGACATAGATAAGTGCTATGCTAAGCTGACACTTCACAGCTCATCAATATTTTCTTGCACATAAAATTCCCTCCCTCTGAAACAAATTTTATTATCAATAATATTCCTGTAAAAATCTGATGGCATGATGGCAAATATTATTTATTTTGTATTTGCATTAAAAATAAACATACATACATATACTCACGGCTATAAATCCCTAGAAGGGGTAGCCAGAGCTTAGGAATTGAAATTCCTTAGCCACTTTTCGAAGTTTAGTGGGGAAAAGATGGTAAAATAAAGTTCGTTGGTGATGGGTCGCCAACGTCGCCTTATGAACACCCACGGAAAAAAACGGAGTAGTGCTATTCCAAGCACACACTACACCACAGTATTGTATTCGACCTAAATATAAACTGTTCTGTTGTTGTTTGCTGTGTAGTGTCGGCTTAGAATAACACTACCCCATTTCTGCCGGTGGGTGTACGTAAGAGGCGACTAACGGTGTTGGGGCTTTTAAGGGATTTTTGGGCGATGCTGTTGGAGACCCATCACCAAAAACCTTTAATTTGCCATCTTTTCCCCACTCAACGTTCCAAAAGTGGCTCAGGAACTTCTAGTTCCTTAGCTCTGGCTACCCCTTCTTGGGATTTATAGCCGTGAGTATATGTATGTATGTATAAACTGTTCTGTAAAAGCAGGCGTACTAGTTGTATTGTAAAAACTAATGAGGCCTCATATGAGTCAAGTGTATGTATGTGTAGGTGTGCTTGTAGTTCTAGAAACCCTAATGAGACCTCATATTAGTGTCAAGTATCTCACTAAAACTACACCTAGAACTAACGGGACAATCTACGATACAGAAGATCTAAACACTCTACCTACCCCGATGGGCTAATGGCATGAGTATATGCGCGCATGTTAGTATCGTTATAGGGTAACTTCTCTTGCATGTTGTGACGGCTAAGAATAACACTACCTTATTTCTTCCTGTAGGTGTCTGTAAGAGTCAACTAAGGTTATTTGGGCTTTTTAAGTCATTTTAGAGCGATGTGGTTGAAAACCCTTTTATTAAACCTTTATTTTTACAATCTTTGGGATGCCCAGGCTACCCCTTCGAGGAATTTATAGCCGTGACTATACAAATGTGATACCTTCATTTCTAGTACCCACAGGCTCAGAGTAATATGATTTTGTATTTATGTTAAAGTCACCGAGAGGCCAAATGGTAGATAGTGTCGTAAAACCCGGCACTGATTTACAAGAAGGGTTTACAATTTAGGCGGAAATATATCAAGTCCTCAAACAAAGCGACCAATTTCAAATCATTTGCTAGAACAGACTAACATTATATGTCTTTGTTTTTACAATCGCGACTTTGACGACTAACAGACTGCTAGATACAGGGAATATTCGATAGGATTAAGGATTGTTAAAGTTTTTAAGGAAGTAGATATAAATATTTGACTTTTAATGCTTAAATTATCTTGGTAATCAATAGAAGAATTCTATCCTAGTCAATTCAAGCAAACATGTTTGTTGAATTGTTGATAATATTCTTTAAACTTATATTGTATACTAGTGGATCAGCCCAGCTTCACACGGGTAGCGTTGTTTTTTAAGTGTCTAAGGTTTCTTCAATAACTGCTCAAACTTTGTGACATTTAGCGCTATGATTGCAATTATTAGCACTCCTGAACAGTGTAGCCATAGCTTTGTGACTTTCAATGCACTTTAATGAACGGTTCTGTATTTCCGTTAGTAAGCAAATTTTCAAATAACAATCTAACAAAGAAATCATATCACGATGTAGGATGCAACTACTGGCTAGTATGTTTCTCTACCGATTTCTATTATTCTTTTTCCATTAAATAGGTAATAATGTTAACTTTTTTAAATGAGGGATGAATGAGAGTATAATAAACGTTAGAATAAACAAATATAATCAGAATGCTCCGAACTGCTAAGCTATAAGGAGTTACACGTGTTATTGTGAGTCAACCATAAAAGGTATCGCAGAATATTTTTTTGACAATTTTACGAAGAATGTTTCCGTCATACCCGATTACTATGTGACTTTAACCTTTAAGACTGCACACGCGATGGAAGTACGGAAATGGAGTAACGTCCCCCGTTTTCCCAAAAATTCCTAAAATTCCCCTTCACTACTCTGCTAAAAAGTATACTATAACCTGCCCAGGAGTATGAAGAATAAATTGTGCCAAGTTTTGTTAAAATCCGTCGAGTAGATTTTGCTTCCATAAGGAACATACAAACCGAAAGACAGACAGACAGACAAAAATTTCACTGATTGTATTTTTGGCATCAGTATCGATCACTAATCACCCCCTAATAGTTATTTTGGAAATAAATTTCATGTACAGAATTGACCTCTCTACAGATTTATTATAAGTATAGATGATATTTGCAACGAGGAAGCGTATACTTCAATTTAAATGCATACATAACCGGCAGTTGATCTTTGTTGTTCCAAAAGGAGACAAGTGTAATTTAATATTGCTGATACATACATGTACTCACGGCCATAAAAACCAAAAAGGGGTAGCCAGAGCTTCAGAGCTAGAAACTCCTCAGCCACATTTGGAAGCTTACAGTGGACAAGATGGACAATAAAGAATCTTTCGGGATGGGTCTCAAACCACATCGCCCAAATAACACTTTAAAAAGCCCCATACCCTTAGTGGCCTCTTACGACACCCGTGGGTAGAAAAGGGTAATGTCATTCTAAACCGGCAATACATGTCACTAAAATTAAAAACTTTGAAAAAATGTACTATATCTTTCTTTCTGACTTTTAAGTAACAAATCGTAAATTTCACCTCAGAATGCCAAATGGTGCAGTACAAATAAAATCTGCAGTTACAAATGAAACTGCAGCAATATCTACCAAACACCTGTCGAGACCAAGTCTTCAGATATTTCGTCCAAGACAGAATTCACCTCTTTTATGTCCTCAGCTATGTGGGTTTCGTAGTGAATTAGGATTTCAATGCGGTAGTAAAACAGTCTAAGTACTTTGACGTATCTGGGTACTTTCGTTCTGAATATATTACCATGTTTCTTTTCGCTAATGTAGAATAGAATATTAAGACAGTAATTTTCAGGCGACTATTTCTGTCACTATTGTGGGGGAGCTAAACTTATTACATTTGTTCTCGTGGTAGTTACTCTTTTAAGAGATATTCGAGTGATGCGTTTGGAATCCAATTACAAACAATTATTTGTGAGGATTTATTTGCGACACTCAAATTCCAAATACGCTTCTGCTAACTTCTTTAATATTTTGAATTGATTTGACTAATAATGTATACTTTTTCACTTGACTACGTTATTTACTTATTCTCAATATTAAATCATCATCACGTAAAATTATGTGAATAAAGCTCACGAAGTTTGTCAGGACTGTACGTATATATATGTGTGTATATATATATATATATTGTACAGGAAAAAAAACAACACGCATACACAAATTAACACATCCCACAAACTCACATATTACTATTGCTGCACAAATCCTGTGATAATGTGCCCCAATAGCCTTAGTCGCCTCGAAAGCCACCTGCAGTAATTGCTCTTATTATTATTATGGGGTAGTGCTATTCTAAGCTGACACTACTTAATTTTAAAGTTATTTGCATTCATATTTTCCCGTAGATAACAGTAAAGTAGGTGCTATATAAAAAACGACTGTGGTATCTGGGGGCACGGCAGTGCCCCTGCCAAGTCTCGAGCAAAACTGGCACGGCCGTACCATCTTTTCTCGAAGCGTTTCGCGGCTGTTTCGCCCCCCCCTTTATCTTCGACGTGGACAAAGCTAGGAGTTTAGGTTTTCGGTGAATAATAGTAGGCATTGGAACAAGCTTAAGTTCGAAATTACACGCCAAATGAATTAATAGTTTAGGAGTTACGGTCGATCAAAGTTACACCATTTTGTCACTCACTGACTCACTGACAGATCATCAAAAATCTAAGGTACTTCTAGCAGACTTAGAAACTTCAAATTTTGCACCAAGATAGGTCATTAGCCACATATAAAGGAAAAATTATAAAAACATTAAAAAATTATATGCCATAGAAAACAATTTTATATTTGCGGTTTGGCAAGAACATTATGTATGGATTTTGACTGCATTGTTAACTTTGTTCGTTGTTCAAGTACCTATTCAATTGGATGAATACATACATAGAATAGAAAAGAATAATATAAATGTAATACATAGACTATCATTAATACAAATTAATACATAAAGTTCATTAAATTAATAAAGCTAAAACTCCATTGTATTGCGATAAATATTGTATGCGCGCTCGATAGATGGCGTTGTACCTGTCTGAATCGCGCTATGGTTGCGTTACAAAGCGCAGTGTAAGTAGTAGGTACTTCAAAATAATTCGATAATTTTCATTTGATAGCGCCATCTGTCTATGAAAACCCATTTCGAAACTAAAAAATATTGTAGTGATAATTGATATTCGGAGAACTTTACGTGTTATTTAGTTTAGTTTAGTTATCGTTTGTAAGTTAGTAGATATATATTTATTTAGTTAGTTATTTGTTAGTTAGTTTAG
Source organism: Bedellia somnulentella (assembly GCA_963576735.1). NCBI lineage: Eukaryota > Metazoa > Arthropoda > Insecta > Lepidoptera > Bedelliidae > Bedellia > Bedellia somnulentella. The sequence goes on from OY755172.1 coordinate 18,218,278, forward strand.
TTCTATTTAGTTTGCATATATTTATATAAGTTTAAGCCCTATTGTTATAGAAGTAATTGTAAATATAGTGTAATGGAACGTGAAATATTGTACATAAATGGCGACCTTTGTCCACACAGAGTTATCTCTATTCCTGGAGATGGGTCGTGTTTATTTCATTCGTTGTCATACAGCATGTATGGGAGTTTTCAGTCGTCAAACAAGCATACGTGGCCCTTTCAAGGGTGACTAGTTTGGGTGGATTACATTTAATAAATGTGAATTTTAGTAGTATCAAAGCTCAGGAGACAGCAATAGCTGAATGTAATCGACTCCGAAGTATATATCGCCCAGACTTGTCTACCTTAGAAGTAACGAAGTCTCAGAGAAGAAACAGAAGAGATAGAGATAGAGAATGGGTTCTAAGCAAAGCAGTAGCTGACGTCCAAGAAATTGTGAGGTCACCTAAAAGTAAAAGAAAGAAATCCATTACAAAAAATAAATGAGATCCCACCAAAAACATTAAATGTAAAAAAATGCCAAGTCTCTCGATGCAGTTTTTCCATCTTAAAAAGTTTTGAGATCTCATAGAAGCCAAGTCCTATTCAAAACATTTCGTAGTTATAAATCAACATTTAGTAATTGTATCAATAGTTTTCTTTATATTATAATTATAGTGACTTGGCAATGAGCACAAATTAAAAGCTGCTTGCTGCCTGGAATTATATGCAAATGTTACTGACGAGACCAGTGATCAGATTATTTGTTATGTGTGAATCATGATGGTCACTACCGACTACATGCTCCAATACAATAATTAAGAATACCTTACGGGCCATCGCTTTATAAAAGTAAATGAATCGAGAGTGCACTAAGACTGACTGCCGTTGCCGAAATTCGGTTGGGACGACACGGATAAACCAAAAGAAAATTTATTTTGTGATATTAATGTTTACGCATGCGGTGTGTGTAACTTTCAACTCCTCCAAATACGAGTATGCCGTTTTATTTGTTTCTTCTTGTGCTCATTGCCAAGTCACTATAATTATAATATAAAGAAAACTATTGATACAATTACTAAATGTTGATTTATAACTACGAAATATTTTGAATAGGACTTGGCTTCTATGAGATCTCAAAACTTTTTAAGATAGAAAAACTGCATCGAGAGACTTGGCATTTTTTTACATTTAATGTTTTTGGTGGGATTAAGCCTTTTCATAACAAGGAAATGAGTGTTTTCCTATAAAATACAATATTTTTAAATTTCGCAATTGGCTAAGGAAATGTACGATTTAAAGCTCTGACCACGTTTTGTTGAGTCATATTTGTATTACCCGTAGTTTTATAAAAACTTTAAGATGACACAATATTTATGTCATATCCATTGTGCTTCTTTTTTACAACATATTTTTGACAGTATTACTTTTTATAATATGCAATTAAGAGTGCCTTTATTCTATTCTATTTCACAAAAAATATGATTACGTACTATTTTGATTTATGGAACCTTTGATTAAAACTGATTAATTGGAAGGCGTGTCGTTTTAATTACTTCCATAATAATATTACTCGGCACTAAAGATCTTGAAATCTACCGCAGTTATTCAAAACTACCCTCATTAGTGAAAACTTGTCCTAATAATCGGTCGAAGCGAATAATCAGTACGATTTGTATAGAACCAATTCTATAACGTTTTTTATATGTGCTGTGTAGTGTCGGCTTAGAATAGCACGAATAAATGGTTCTGGTGATCTCAAGAGATGACTAAGGGTATTGGGGCCTTTTAACGGATGTTTAAGCGATGCGTTTGAAGACCCATCACCCAAAAACATTTATTTTACAATCTTTTCTCCACTTGACCTCCAAAGTGGCTTAAGAATTTTTTTATTCTAAAGCTCTGGTTACCCCTTTTAGGGATTTATAGCCGTGAATGTATGTATGTATATTCATGTATATGAAAAGTTTCGATTTTTAATGAATTTAATTGTTTCAATTTGTCTAGGCATAGTATATTCATACTATATAAAAGCTGATGATATTAAAACAGATGGAAAGCAAACGAGCGAGAGGTAGAACACCAATTTGCTGGTCCGGGGTGTCATACGTTTCACCGAATGTTGCGAGATCGACGCATGCGAGCTCGAAAAAATATTTGATTGGTACGCCAGCTCGAAAGTACGTGAATTCGAAAACCGCCAGCTCGAATGACGTTGGCGCGAATCACGTTTTACCGAAAAACTTTCGTATGGTTTATCAGTTTGAAAAGCAGATTATAATGTTTTAATCTTATAATATTAAGCATATTTTCTTTGAAGGTACTTTGATTTTTTAGTTATTGATGTTATTTGCATCCACCCTCAGTAAAATAATAACGCTTATTGGAAAATCACCTAGCTACCTACCTGAACTTACCTACCTGTCATGACAGTAAATGTCATGATCTTTAGAATTATGGGACCGATTTACAAGAAGTATTATAATGTTATGGATTACATAAATTAAAGGTACGAATCAAATTAGCCTTTTATTTCAATAAAACTATTTAGAAAGAACTTTATTGGTATAACTTATAATGATAGGAATAACTTTATAACAACCGTGATAGCTCAGCGGGTAGTAGAAAACTGCTTAATGTACAAACGATGAGGGTTCAAAGTCGTATGTTTAGTTAATTTATAATGGTTGAGTTAAGGTGTACTTTGTCATGTGACAATGTATTCGTACAAAACGGATATAAGCCTGCCCCCTATCACGTGAGTGCACTATCCAAGAAAAACGTGGGTACTCTGAACACCAGGTCACAATGTCACGTGATAATAAGAACTATGTTTGAGTTGAGTTGAGTTTATTGGTATAGGCAAATAATAACATTAAAGTAACTATCCTTTGCATTGTGGCGGCGCTAGAAGTCATAATTCGGCAGTCACGGTGTTTTGAGACCCCAATTGCTGGCTGCCTGCCAATGCAACGGCTTGTATACCGATTTTCAATTAAACACCTTAAGTAGTAATTATTTACTTATTTACTTTGTCATTATAAAAATGGCATAAGACACTGGTGTGTATTAGTTTTTCGGCGAAATGTATATCAATGTTAACGATCTGTAAAAAAATGTTTTATTGGACTATTGGTGAAACGCATAAAAAATTGGATGTACTTTTAAGCTATTCCTAGTGTTAAATAACATTAACACTAGGTTTGAAATTATGTTTAAAATATTGGGCTCAATAATCTTTATCTCAACAAGTTATTGTGAAGACAATTATGTATTTAATCATTATGGTGAAATCTTTGGGCCCAGAAACGATTTTTAAAGTAAAATTATTGTCAAAATGATAATGCTAGTAAATTTTGACTCTTAAATTTGTATTTAGTATGAAATTAAATTAATAATATGTGGGTCATATTTTGTTATCTATACTTATAATAAATCTGTAGAGAGGTCAATTCTGTACATGGAATATATTTTCAAAATAACTATCAGGGGGTGATTAGGGATCAATACTGATGCCAAAAATGCAATCAGTAAAATTTTTGTCTGTCTGTCTGTCTGTCGGTTTGTATGTTCCTTATGGAAACAAAAACTACTCGACGGATTTTAACGAAACTTGGTGCAATTATTCTTCATACTCTTGGGCAGGTTTTCGTATACTTTCCAGCAGAATAGTAAAGGGGAATTTTGGGAAATTTTGGGAAAACGGGAGAAGTTACTCCATTTGTTAAGCTTCCCTCGCGTGTGCAGCCTTAATGGTCAAAGTTACATAGAAATCACGTATGACGGAAATATTCTACATAAAATTATCTAAAAAATGTTCCGCAACAGTATATGTCTATCTTTTATGGTTGACTCGCAACAACACGTGTAACTCCTGATAGCTTAGCAGTTCGGCACATTCGGATTATATTTTTTTTCTCTTACGTTTATAATACTCTCAATCACCCTTATTTCAAAAGTTAACATTATTACCTACTCAATAAAAAAATAATCATAGAAATCGGTATAGAAACACCAAAATTAATAGTCCCAACATAATAGTCGCACGCGATCAAAACTAAATCCTTAGTAATTTACATATTACGTACTAGATGGCGCCAGTAGTTGCATCAATTAAAACCTAAAAATTTGCTTAATTTCGGAGAAACTGATCTGAACCGATCATAAAAGCGCTTTCAAAATCACAAAGTAACACTATATTCAGACATGAGTGCTGTAAGTTGTAATAAAGGCGCTAATTTCATAACGCTTGAGCAGTGATTGAAGAAACCTCCAATATTTTTAAAACTACGCTATCCGTGCGAAGCGGGGCCGATCCACTAGTATTGAAATAAAGTAGATTGTGCATCTTCATTAATTATAGACTAATTAAACAAGTTCTTCATCTAATTTTGTATGAAAATTGGGTTTCCCACAAATGGCTGAAGGAGGTCCCCTTTTTTGCAACATACATACATATACTCACGGCTATAAATCACTAGAAGGGGTAGCCAGGGTTAAGGAATTAGAAATTCCTCAGCCACTTTTGGAAGTTGCATGGGGAAAAGATGGTGAAATAAAGGTTGTTGGTGATGGGTCTCCAACCGCATCGCCCAAAAATCCCTCAAAAGCCCCAATACCGTTAGTCGTCTCTTACGTACACACACCGGAAGAAATGGGGTAGTGCTATTTTAAGCCTTTTTTGTAAAAAATATAATATTGAAATTTCAGTTGGAAAAGAAAGGTAATGGTAATGGGCTTATAATCTAAATAAAGTAAATTGCCTCTTACGATACCGACGGAAAGAAATAGTGAAGTGCTATTCTAAGCCAACACTATATAGTTAATCAGAAATACGGATTAAGTCATGTAAAAATATTTAATTTTAATTGTTCTAGAGATTGGATGCTGTAGCACAACGTCTAAAATTTTAACTTCGTTAAGTTCTCGATTAATCTGATACTTATTCGGATTCGGTTGGGAGATGGATAGAGTATAAAAAATATTGGTCGTCTCATACAAAAATTGGAAACAAGAAAACAATTGGATAGGATTCGTGTTCTGGTACTGGAGTCGTACCGACATGGTGGCGTTTTCATACAAACATTAACACCTCGATATGTTAAATTTGTAGTCAATGTATATAATATATAAAATTGTATTTATTCAGACAATACAAGTCCATTATTGATAGTACTCCTTAACCTTTTTTAGTGACAAAACAATTCAAATTAATTAATTAATATAAAATTACTCTAGTTTATAAATTAAAAAAATTCAGTTCAATAATTACTAAATCATTACTTAATAATTAGTCCGACCCAGTGTTTGAGGATGGGACAGTACACCTTGTCAGCAATAACCAAAATGGCAACTCTGCAAAGATTTAACCAACCATGTAATTAAAGCAACCGTGATAGCCCAGTGGATAGAACACTCAGCTATCGTGCAAACGACTAGTGTTCAAATCCTGGGTCGGGCCTACACCAATTTTTCTTTTCTAAAAACATATGCCTGGTTAATTTATCATGGTTGTTAACGGTGAGGGATAACATCATGAGGAAACCCACATGGCTGAGTTGTACTTACTCATGTGACAGTGTATTCGTACAAAACGGCGATAGGCCTGCCCCCTATCACGTGAGTACACTGTCCATGCAAAACGTGGGTACTCTGAACACCATGTGGCAAAGAACACCATGTGGCAAAGTCACGTGATGTTCAGAAGTATTAGTACCTCTGCCAACCCCTTCGGGGATACTCGGCGTGAACGTTTATGTTATGCAAAGATTTAAGTATATCCCATCGTTCCACCAAATCGAAGGCTTTTTCATAGTCCACGAGCCCATGATACAGTGGCAGATAGTACTCTGTATAATCTGATTAGGGTGTGAACGTGGTCTATGGTACCAAAGCCTGTTCGGAAACCGGCTTGTTCGGCAAAATATCATAATGAGCAACAATTGAGCTCAAATACCGGCTTTCTTATATTATTAAATTTGAAACAAAATTAGTAACGAGATTTTCTCATGCACAAAATATTGACTTTAAGAGCGAGACTGAATTGCTTTATCCAAGTCAGTAATTTAACTTATTTTTTTTATTTAATTAACATTCTTATGATTCAATTAATAGCACTGGTTATTTGTTTTATGATCAAATGCATACATATTTATAGAGTCATGACTAAAGATGGTAAAAAAGGTGGCCAGAGCTACTTTCAGAAACTCCACAGCCACTTTTGAAAGTTTAGCAGAGAAAATATTGTAAAATAGAGGATCACTGGTCATCCCGCCATATAAAACCTACGAAAAGAAGTCCTATTCCAATAGTATTGTTTAATAATAATGATGTAAATTATTATTTACCAACGAATATCTATACATATAATAAATCTGTAGAAAAGTCATTTTTGTACATTGAAGAAATTGAAAACAAAAATAGCCAGCGTAAGAACAGATAAGTAACAGAACCCATTTCCATTTTTTTTTAATTTTTTGTCTGTTTGTCTGTTTATATGTTTGTTTGTGCGCACATCACGTAAAATTTACGAATTCAATGCTGAAAATGTTTATATACAAGAATTATACGTAACTTGAGGTATAACTTAGTTTTTGTTTCATTGAAATCGGTTCACTCTATCAAAAGATATGATTAATTCTGTGAGTTAAAGAAGAAAAATATTACGTTATGCAATTCAGTATAGTACTTGCAACGACATCTTAAGTCTAAATATAAAAGCAAATGACCCAAAATGCATATCAAATTAAAGCTGATTGAATGAGGATTCCGAATATATACATATCATAACACTTTTATGTTAATACTAGCTGTGCCCGCGACTTCGTTCGCGTGATTGTCGAGAACAAAAAAACGTCGTTTAGTTAAGAGTATATCACCTTTTTGAAATAAAATAAAGAACCAATGAAATCTAATGCGCACACTTATTGTGATGTAGGAACTATTGAGTATTTTATAATGATATTTAATTAATTACAGTAGCCATTATCCAGTTGAAATAATAAAAGGTCGTAACTGTGTGTATCTCATTTGAATTAGTGTTTATTTAGATACAGTTACAGGGTTAGCCGAAGATTAAGGATCGCTACCTTGTACGATCCTAGCAGATCTGCATAATGCATCAATATATTTATAAAGCCCTTTTGTTTTTAACACTTCGGAATTTTGCACATAGATCATATATCAATCCCGCCCGATTTCGGCCACAGCAAGTTCTGGTATCCGGCTATTAAGAGTGTGTTCATGTGCTCTCATGTGACTGACATAGCCAATCTTTCCGACAAATGTTCTATGACGTATGTTGAAAAATCAGTACCCCTCCAATATATAGGTAGTTATTATTGATGGCCGCAGGTGGTCGGGCCTTGAGCTCATCACTCTTTGCTTCGAGCTCATCACGTCTTTTCCTTCCGAAAAGAAATATTAACCGGTTGACAGGAAGGGGGTGAAAACTAAATTACTAAATTTCACTCAAGAAAGAATAAAACAAACGGGGTAAGCTAAATAAAACCGCTCAAAAAAGGTACTTTACTATTATTAGGGTTTACGGTTGTTGGTTGTACTATGATAATACATTGAATTAAATCGATTTATCAGTGGCATAATATGCACTGTAGTAGCTGTGTAGTGTCGACTTAGAATAGCACTACCCCATTTCTTCCGGTGGATGTACGTAAGAGGCGACTAACGGTATTGGGGGTTTTTAAGGGATTTTTGGGCGATGCGGTTGGAGACCCATTACCAACAACCTTTATTTTACCATCTTTTCCCCACTCAATTTTCCAAAAGTGGCTGAGGAATTTCTAATTCCTTAGCTCAGGCTAACCCTTCTAGGGATTTATAGTCGTGAGTATATGTATGTATGTATAATATGCAAATATAACTAAATTAAGGTTAGTCACTAAGGTCACTACATCATTTTAGTGTTAAAAAAAGTAGAACTTAAAAGATGTCTTATGTTTCTGGTGTTTAATACATACATACATACATATTCTCACGCCGTTAGTTTCCATTGGGGTAGGCAGAGACTATCGATCGCCACTTTGTACTTGACACTTTTTTTATCGCCAATGTGGAAGGTAATGTTAGTAGAGGACGACCTCGGAGGACAGATTTGGATCAAATAGAAAACGTGCTCAAAAAGGCAGGTGTCCGCAGTATGAAGAATAAAAGAGCATGTATGAAAAGATTGATGGATGTAAACGAAGCCAGAGAGGTTTGGTGTTTAATGTAGACCAAAATTCAGTTTTTTATTATAAACGTTCACGAAAACTGGTTGTGAAGTGACGTGCATTTGAAGAATGGCTAAGAATTTCAAAATTATGCTCACCAAATTGGATTTATTAATAGGCAGACTATTTACATAATATATTAATATTAATAAGCCTAATTTAAGAAACTAAGTAAAGATAATATTTAAAAGCATTTCAGTTATTTTCATAGTCGGCGAATTCACTTGATATTGGCAGCTTGTATTAATTTCGCCTAGCTTGTTTCCTGTAGCTTCTATTACTTTAACCGACTTTAAAATAAGGGGTTAAAGGGGCTAAAAAAATGCAAATTTTATTTTTGCTTTATTTTATTTTGGTTCTTTATTTTATTTTTGCACAACGCCATCTATCGGACTTTGGATTCCAACTATCAACATTAGTTCTATATTTAGACTTAAGATGTCGTTGCAAGTACTATACTGAATTGCGTAACGTAATATTTTTCTTCTTGAACTCACAAAATTAATCATATCTTTTGATAGAGTGAACCGATTTCGATGAAACAAAAACTAAGTTATACCTCAAGTTACGTTTAATTTTTGTATGTAAACATTTTCAGCATTAAATTCGTAGATTTTACGTTTTGCGCGCACAAACAAACATATAAACAGACAAACAGACAAAAAATTTAAAAATGATGGAAATGGGTTCTGTTACTTATCTGTTCACACGCTGGCTATTTTTTTTTTCAATTTCTTCAATGTACAAAAATTACTTTTCTACAGATTTATTATATGTATAGATTAATACACAAGATGCATTTACAATGCCGAGGGCAGAGATGGCGGCGGCCGGCGGCGGCGGCTGCGTTCCGTCGTTGTGTCAGTCGGTCGGTCCGCATAGCACGACAGTGGCGGCGCGCGGCAGCGACGGCGGCGGTGGTGGGGGTGGGCTCATCTTGAGGTGCGCGACCCGAATGGGTAGACACGTGAGGGCAGACAACGTTGATGGTTGTGTCGAATTATGAAATTTTTCAGAGCGGCGCGGCGCTTCGTTTCAAGTTAACAATTGATTTTTGTGATTCATTTTAAATAATAATTTTGTACAAAGAAACCTTGAATAGGTAAAAAATAGGTAGTTAAGTTTCGGTTGTATGTGTGTTTGAGGCGAAAAGGCTCCTCAAGTACATAATTTGCGTGAATGAAATTTGGCAGAATGCAAGATAATGATCCAAATACTTTACATCCCGGAAAAAAATGATCAATAAAATATTCACGGCTGATTGAACTAAGAGTACCGGAAAAAACGCCTATAATTTTGTAATAAGCAAATTTAACAGTACGAAATCTGTCGGGTCAGCTAGTTTTAAATAATTTACGTGATTCGTTGGTTAATCCCGATTGTTATTATACGAGTATATAATGCCTACAAACCGCAAGGGTTTCAAAAGTGTATTAACGCATCACTAGTTAAATTCAAGAGAAGAAAAGAATAAAAGAGCATGTATGAGAAGAATAATTAATGTAAGGGAAGCAAGAGAGGTTTGTCAAGATCGTACTAAGTGGCGATCGATAATCTCTGCCTACCCCAATGGGAATAATGGGCGTGAGAATAAGTAAGTAAGTAAGTAGTTAAATTTACGCTACAAAACTTATAAAAACAGCTTACTTCAGCATTTTATTTTTACAATCCAGGTTTCACTAATAAGCTAAGCTGTGCGCTTTCTGCCTAAAGCCTTCTTGCATCATACTTATGACACTTAAATTTTAAGTGCACCACTTAGGAATGTTGCGTTACTGCGGCGTACTACAGAAGAGGTTACTTCCTAAACGATTCATTATTTTTGTGTCCGGGAAATATAATTTCTTTTATTGAGTTAGGATCCTCTTATCAGGCATCTTTGGGATTTTTGGCTGTTTTACTAATATATTTTTTTAACTTTTAATACATTCAATACAAATATTATCGTCCAGTCAAAAGTTTTCATTGATGTAGGCGGAGATTATCGGCCGCCACTTTATACAATCTCAGACAACATCTCAAACTGCATGTGAAATCAATCTTTTCGTACATATTTTACTAGATTATACCGAGGTCACCGTTACATCCGTCTACTACGGATTTCTGCCGGGGGTTTTAAGTGCGCACTGCACCATCGTCATCATGACGATATAGAAATCTACCCGTCAGTTATATTAAATTTTCTTAGAACCAGAATACAATGCGCTATGCACTATGGCTCTTTATTTTTCGTACTTCTCCTATTTTGAGTACGTTCTCTATTGGATCTAAATGTTTTCACCGTAGTCGACTTACACTAAAGCACCCGTTTGTAGTTTATTACTTTGACATCGAAAATGTTTCAACTTATGGGTCATAACTCATAATATATGTATACATATTATACATTTATTATGACGACTATACTTTAACAGCTAATAACTTATTATTACTTATGATTTATAACAATTTTATTTTGTAAGTTAATTGCTATACAATAATAATCAAAAAGGGTTGCTAGAGCTTAAGAATTAGTAATTAGCAGCCACTTTTGGAAGTCGATTGATGATAAGATTCTAAAAGAAATGTTGTTGGCGAGGGCTATCCAACCGCATCGCCCAATAACCACTAAAATGACAATACCCTAAGTTGCCTGAAGACCAAAAAGAGGAAACAAAATAATAAAAAAATATATATATTTATAAATAATTAATTTAATTAAATTCTCCATAAGATAAAAGGTAAGACATTTTAATTATTTTGATAAAAGTAATATTAGCTCGGCATTTGGTAATCCAGCAGTTCCATCTCTGCTATTCCAATCAAAATATCATTTTAGCCTAAAATACTAAACCTACACACAAATAGCTAACAAAATTTATACCAGACGCGTCAAGAACATTCCGGAAGGCTCTGTTTCCCGTGACGTCATCCGTTGAATCATTACCTTGCAGCACACAGCTCTCTTAAAATATACTTATAATATCTCACTGCGATAATGTTCTACATTACACCCGTTCTAAAGATTATATTTAACGTTACATAACTTGTGTAGAAATGTTGTGTCTTTTTTAATTAATCGTACATGAAAAGATAGCTGTGTAGTGTCGGCTTAGAATAGCAATATCCAATTTGTTTTCCCGTGGGTGAACGTAAGAGGCGACTAAGGTTATTGGGGCTTTTAGGACGATGAGGTTTGAGACCCATCACCAATAACCTTTATTTTACTATATTTTCCCCTGTTAAATTCCAAAAGTGGCTTAGTAATTTCTAATTTCTTATTTCTCAGCTCTGGCTACCCCTTTGAGGGATTTAAAGCCAAGTATATGTAAGAATGTATGTATGAAAAGATTCCTAGATGGAAAGAAGCAAAATTTAAATCACAGTAATTTTAAAATGATGACAAAACGTAATCTCGCGCCATCTATATAAATAATGACAAACTTTTTGGAGTTTGGTACGGCAGTATCGCCCGTCATGATCCTCATTATACTCTTGCAGATGGAAATTTGTGTTTTGTTGTAAATGAAGCCGGCACGGAGTTTATAGATTTATAGTGCGTTTTCATGTTATTAGACAAATTAAGGAATCTGGTGATAGTATGTGTTATATATACGCCTATGGGATCCAAAGGCCAAATTAAAATTACTTATAAAAAATATAAAGAGTTATAACGTGAAATCAAGTGATTTTTATTTCTTTCTCTGGTCTAGCTTTTTGGATTACCCATTAAACGAAGTAGTGCTTATAGAAGAATTTCGCGCTGGCAGCCATTGACACGGTAGCTCAATTGGCAGAGCGACGCGACGGGGGCGTATACCCGAGGTCGCGGGTTCAATTTCCGCCTGTGTCGAATTTTTTCTTTCCTTTATTTATTCTTTATGTATTAGTAATAAACCCCACATGAGGTTTTCATGAACAAAAAGATTTAAATTACGTGATAGTTAGGTGTTTTCAAGATTTGCATTCTATCTGAAAAGGTAGACAAGTGGCCTTCCGAATTAGTAAAAATTTTGAGGTAGGAAACGCAAACACTACTTAAACGTGTAAAAGAAATAAAGGATAGAATAATTTCGCGCTGGCAGCCATTGACACGGTAGCTCAATTGGAAGAGCGACGGGGGCGTATACCCGGGGTCGCGGGTTCGATTCCCGCCTGTGTCGAAATTTTTCCTTCCTTTATTTATTTGTAATGACATGTTCCGATAGTGTGAATATTCATACTGGGCAAAGGCCTTTCTCCCCTTCTTCCCCTCCAGACGGTCTTGAGCGGTCTCCCACCATTTCTTGTCCCAGAGACCTAACTCGTCACTCCATTTTTTCCTTGGTCGGCCACGCTTTCTCTTTACACCGGGGGTCCATTGCGCGGCTCTTTTGGCCCATCGGTCCGGGTGCATCCGAGCAACGTGGCCTGCCCAATCACACTTCAATTGGGCCGCCTTCTGAGCTACATCAATATTTTTTGTCTTTGAGCGCAACTCTGTATTCCGGACTCTGTCTAAGAGCCGGATTCCGAGAATGCTGCGATCCATGTTTCGTTGGCAAACTCTGAGTCTAAACATTTGCGCGTCAGTCAAAGCCCAGGTTTGGGCTCCGTAGGTAAGGATGGGAAGAATGCACATGTCCATGAGCTTACGTTTGAGGGAGAGCGGAAGTTCTCCCTTCATTAGCTCTTTCATAGACCAAAAGCTTTTCCAGGCATTTTCGACACGTCTTTCGACTTCCTTGTCCTGTCGAGCCTGGAAAGAGACTATTTGGCCTAGATAATATATTCCTAGACATATTCAATTCTGACCCCATCCACGTCCACTAAATGCTCCTTGCTGTTAGACATGACCTTGGTCTTTGACATATTCATGCTCAGTCCAACCTCAAGGCTTGCTTGGCTGAGTTGTTGTAGCATAGATTCTAGCTCAAAAGCCGTGTTAGAGAACAGGACTATATCGTCGGCGAAGCGAAGGTTCGTAAGCTTAACCCCGCCAACATCTATACGACGAATAGATCGTTTAAATTAATCAGTGATAAAAAATGTAATTCTAAGTGCAAACAATGTCTCAAAAATAGTGAACTTTTGAAAAAGATTATTATGAATTAAAAATTCAATATTAACATTTTTCACTGACAGATTGGACAGAGAAATATGGCTACTCAATCAAAATTTTTCGTTTGCTTATGATATTAAATATTACTTATATTTTTCACATGAATTGCTCTGCAATGTAAGCAATTAGACACGTGTTTGCTTGTTGGATATAGGTTTATTACTAACTAAAGACTTATGACTAATTTACCTTATATAATGGCTAGAGGGAGACAAGATGCACTCACACTACACGACACCTTCCCCCTTTGCAAACAAAAAAATATTTTTCCTAACATATATTTTTTTAACAAATTATTGGAGCGAAGCGAGCGTAGCGAGCGAAGCTCCATTTACCCCCGAGTTTTGCATTTCGTTGTGATCGTACTCCTCCCAAACGGCTCAACTCAGAACCCTGAAATTTTGCATGGTTGTTAAGGACTATGTTTAGATGGTTTATGTCAATTTTGATAAAAATCGGAGGAATAATCACGATTAAAAAATTATTGGAGCGAAGCTCCATTTACCCCCGACTTTTTCATTTCTTTGTGATCGTACTCCTCCCAAACGGCTCAACTCAGAACCCTGAAATTTTGCATGGTTGTTAAGGACTATGTTAAGATGGTTTATGTCAATTTTGATAAAAATCGGAGGAATAATCACGATTAAAAAATTATTGGAGCGAAGCTCCATTTACCCCCGACTTTTGCATTTCTTTGTGATCGTACTCCTCCCAAACGGCTCAACTCAGAACCCTGAAATTTTGCATGGTTGTCAAGGACTATATCTAGATGGTTTATGTCAATTTTGATAAAAATCGGAGGAATAATCACCATTAAAAAATTATAATGTTAGTATATGGAAAAATTACGTAAACAATGTCAGCGCGTGAAAATAGAAGCTATATTAATCATTTCGTCACGGGGTACGGTACACTCTATCGAAACCTTACCTGAATAATAATACATAAAAAATAATGATTTTGAGTCGACAACATCTATCCGCAAAATTCGGATTGTCGAGTATTTTGCTAAATTTTAATGGTGCTGATTGCTGACAAACAAATCTTAGTCGCCATATTGACTGTCACCCAATGACATAAACGTTCCGTTTCATAATGTTATTCAATCGTTTCGCAAAGGACAAGGAGGTTTCGATTGAGTCTACCATACTCCTTAACGAAATTATTATTATAGATACTATATACTTCAGTCGTTGACGTTTCTCGATAATATTGTTTTTGCCACTTTTGTATCCGCTGTAGTGCATCACCACTAACTATAAAGAGATCACTACGTAATCAGACTAACCACTGCCCTAGCTATCGACAAGACTTTAGTCTATGACGTGCGAACGTTTGCTTTTGGCATGTATTGTTTTTATTTTAACGAAAGAATGACTAAATGGCTCTCCAATGCGTTATAGTGGTAAGTTATGCCAGCTGCGAACTAGAGGGACCACATAGGCCCTTGGGGGAAAACACCCAAAAATTCATTTACATAAATTCATATACTCACGGCCATAAATCCCAAAAAGTGGTAGCTAGATACATACATATAAAGAAAGAAAATGTGCACTCATTATAAAATAAATAGAACATAATGATAATTATAAGTAGCGTCGAAGAGTGTACCGGACTATTTTAGTGCCATAGGTTCTTACACAGCCAACATTTTTATGCATACGACAAAGATTACCTTCCTTGAGTTTGTTTTGGTTTATATTTATTTATTTATTTATTTATGGCATACCAACAGTTTTTACAATAATACACGCATTAATTATAAGACAAAGTTTACAGAGTAGCTAATTGCAAAACCAATTATAGGTATGCACCACTTGCACAAAATATTAAAACCACTGAATATTACACATTACCTATTTAAAAATATACTTATACTAAAGAAACAGTTTTTAAAGAAAAAATAAAAATAAAAGATTAATGTTCGTAAAAGCGATTGAGTGCAGATTTAAAAGTTGTCAATGAGTCAGCATGAATGTCGACAACAGAACAAGACTCGTTTAACAATTTACATAGTCTAGGAACAGGGGAATGGGTACCATGGACAGTTCTGCGAAGAGGAGGGCGCAAGGGTGTTATCTTATGTCTGGGATATTTGGAAGGAAAACTAAAACAGAATTTAGATAGTAACGAGGGGCAGTCAAGATTGCCTTTGATAATTTTGTATAGAAATATCAAATCCAAAAGTTTTAATCGACAATTTAATGATGATAGTTTAAAATATGACAAACGCGATGTGTATGAATCAAACTTTGACGAGTTTGTATTAAACTTGTTTGAAAGATACCACATAAATCTTTTTTGAACACGTTCTATTCTCAGTGAATGGTTAGAGTAATGAGGTCTCCATACTACGCTGCAGTATTCGATTATAGACAAAACAAGACTTCTGTAAAGGCATAGTAAAGTAAATACATTTTTAAATTCCTTACCGCTTCTCATTACAAAGCCCAACATCTTTGAAGCATTCTTAACAACATTGTCGATATGTGGCACAAAAGTAAGTTTACTGTCAAGCATAACACCGAGATCTTTTATTTCACTCACTTCCTCGAGAATATTGTTTCTTAACAAATAGTGCGTTTCTATAATTTTAATTTTTCGAGTAAACTTTATGTGTAGGCACTTCTTTATGTTCAAGTCCATTCTGTTTGACCTGCACCAATCATCTAGTCGATTCAAATCTTCTTGCAAAGCCACTGAATCCGTTGTGTTATCTATCACCCGAGTAAATTTCAAATCATCTGCGTAGAGATACGGTGTCGAGTTCAGGAAACATTCAGTTACGTCGTTGATAAATAAATTAAATAGAATAGGATCTGGTGATATCTCTTGAACGCGAAAAATATCCGTTAATAGCTGTAAAAAATATGCGTTTTTTTCAAATAAGAATCAAACCACAATAATAATGCTCCGCTGAACCCGTACGACATAAGTTTAGCCATAAGAATATCGTGTGGAACCCTATCAAACGCTTTTAAAACGTCAGTATATATAGCATCCACTTGTTTCTGGTTGTCCATTGACTGGGATAAATCTTCAATGAATAAAGCTAAGTTGGTACTAGTAGATCTGCCAGTCATAAAACCATGTTGATGTATATTTAAGTATTTTTTTAAATAGTGTTGCATAAAAGGACATATAAGCGATTCAAATATTTTCGGAAATATAGATAGAATTGATATTGGTCTATAATCTTTTACATTCGAACTAACACCACCTTTGGGAATAGGAACTACCATAGCGGTCTTCCATCTTGTCGGAAAAGTACCATAACTAAGCGATTTATTATAAATGATATGTAGTGGAATACACAAGTTACTACAGCATTTGGAAACAAATAATGGATGAACCCCGTCTGGACCAGCTCCCTTTGATAAGCAAATACTTTTAAGTTTTTTCAGAACATCTTCTACAGATATAAATGGTAAGCCTGGGCAATCATTCGGAGAATTTATAATTATATATTTTTGCAGAATAACTTGCTCTTTAGAGTATACAGATGAGAAATATTCACTGAAAAATTCACATATTTTGTTACCATCTGATGACGATATTACTCCATTCGACATATTTGCGGGTAGAGTGCTTCCGTTTCCACGTTTTGCTTTTAAAACGGACCAAAACGCTTTGGGATTTTTTCTTATATTTTCCTCGGCCATACATATATAGTCTTTATAACACAATACTGCTAGTTTTTGGCAACGTTTACTTATAATGTTTAATGAAATTTTATCTAATGGATTATTGTAGATCTTGAATCGTTTTCGCAACTTATACTTTTCGTTTAGTAGATTTAAAAGGTTCTCCGTGAACCACGGTGGAAAGTGTTTCCGTTTTACTCGTGTCTTCGGGACAAATTTTTCTAATGTGTAGTCAATGTGCTTGTAAAAAATATCAACCATGCAGTCAATATTATGACTACCAAATTCAGAGACCCAATCAATTCCCTCAAGATATTGATTTATTGAAATGTAGTCTGCTTTATAAAAGTTGGGCTTTAAGTGATTGGGATTAGGGATTAGGTTTTTGGGAATGTTGTAATTAATTGCGATTTCAAGTGGGGGATGGTAAGCGTCGATTTTCGATAATGCATGACATGACTCATTGACATTACATTCTAAGTTACATAGAACAAGGTCCAATACCTTACCATAACGGTTTTTTATTTTGTTACACTGAAGGAGATTATTAATATTAACAAAGTCAGTCAAGGTGTTACATAAGTTTGATTGATAGCAAGTATTATGAGTTGATGAAACTGATGTGCTTCAGTTCATATTACCCATATTGAAATCTCCAATGATACAAAGTTTATCATCATGATGTAAATATTGTTCATATATTTTATTACAATTTATTAAAAAAATGTTTAATGTTTGCATATCTATTGGAGATCTGAGATAGATACCACATAAAGCTAATCTTTTTGATTTTGAATTCCCTGAATTGCCTAAAGTTATCCAAAGGTCTTCATTTTCTGATTCCCAGTCACTGTGGCGAATAGGTCGGAGAGATTGCTTTACAGCAATCAGCACCCCCCCGCCATCATTCATATAACCATATTTAGTTGTAAACCTATCTCGTCTAAACACTCAATATCTACCATCAAAGAGTTCATTATTAAAAATACTGGAATTTAACCATGTTTCTGTAATAATAATGACATCATAATCAGAACATAATACATTTTGATAAAAATCATGAGTTTTTGTTTTTAGTCCTCTAGAATTTTGGTAATAAATTCTTAGAGTGAATATATTTAATTCTGCGAATTTTAAAAGAAAAAGAAATATAGAATACAATCAAACATATAAAGCCAAAACAATTTACACAATCTTCAGAGAGTCTTCATCCCTAATTAGTTTGAAAGGGGCGTTGTCGTCCTTTCGCATAAAAATGCGTCCATTTTTAACCCAGACATACTTGTATCCCAATTCTCTTGCCTTAGCTCTTGCTGCTGCGTGTAAGTATTTGTTTGCGGGTGAGAGGTGTTCAGTAACAAAAATTGGCAACTTATCTCCTGTGATCCCAATATGGCTCGTGTTTAGTTTGTTGGAGCTGTTTGACTTGTTATATTGGATCACAGCAGCCAGTAGCGTAACGTATCACGCAAATGAGATGAACTTAGCTGCACCACAATTGATTTAGGACGAGTGCTGAGGCGGTTGTTTTTAGCTGTACGCGTACAATTAATAATATTTTCCCGCTCAATGTTGACTTTAACTGCTAATCCTAGTTGGGTGACTAATGAAACAAGATTTTCATTGCGGTTTTCGGGAACACATTGTATTTCAACATTACTCATACGAGCTTGTTGTTCCAAGTTATTTACACGGGCCAAAAGATCTCTCATATTTGTGTTGATTTGCATATTATCATCTTTTAATTTTTTTATATCCGTTTTCGTAATGCTTGATTCATTTAAAAGTTTTTCATATTTATCATTCATGAATTCCATTGATGCCTTCATTTCGCTTATTTCACCTTTTACACTTCGAAATTCACTTAAAATGCCCGCCATAGTATTACCGATGCTACTAAAAGCCTCAGTTATCTCTGTTTTAATTATTTCCCTAATATTTTCGGGGGTAATCGCTTCAGATTCAGCAAGCGGAGAAGAAGAGGCTTGGCGCTTATTTTTCCGCTTGTTGCTGTTATTCTGCGGATGAGAATTTCGCGTGTTTTCGTCGTCTGAGGTGGTCGAAATTGGTTTCGTTGGTGTACGTCGCATATTATTCATTGTTGCAAATAGCTCGTATCTTATTTAGACTATTTACCCTTAGAAAAAATCAGAGTCGTATTTATACAGGCCGATGTGAAATTCAAACTTAATAAAATACAAAAAGACGATTCTTGGTTGAGGATTGATCTGCGACACTTGCAAGTAATGCCTTAGCCGTTATGCACTGGGCCAATGTTACACTACGACAAACAGCGAAATAGTCAGTACCTTTATGATTTGTTTTTCGATATCCAAAACATTAATTCTGACGCTAGTTAGCGAAAATACTCAGTAAGACTTTTTTACACTGACCGACACTTCGAGATTTCTTAATAATTAATACTGATATTATCCATTAAAAACACAATTGTCACTGTACTTAGGAATTCACTTTCGTTAACTAAATGGAGAATATATTATAGAAGGTTTTTTAACTAATGAAAAGTTTTAAATTTATGTAATTAGGTCCTGGTTTGAACACTATTATGTGATGGTTGAACAAAACCCATTAAACAGAACTTTTTCAAATAGATAACACTTGTACTATTTATTTACACATTTACGACTGAATTTCCAAAAAAAAACCAATAACTATTGCTAAATTATCACTTTTCAAATTAAATACTTGGAGCAGATGTTTTATGTGCGACATCTATCGTCTATCTAAACATCTATGATTTATGACTCACTCAACAATATAGGCTGCATAGTTTATATCTTACCCTGTTTTAAAATGAAACAAGGATACAAACAAATAATACTGTCAGTATCAATCTACCCTAAGGTCAAGAACAAACTAGAGGACTCATAAGGCCGTGGTGCATCACCCAAATTGTAATGCAGACTTCCAAACTACAATAAGCTTATAGCAAGCAGGAACTTAGAACACATAATTTAAATCTTTTTGTTCATGAAAACCTCATGTGGGGATTATTACTAATAAATAAAGGAAAGAAAAACTTCGACACAGGCGGGAATCGAACCCGCGACCTCGGGTATACGCCCCGACGCTCTGCCAACTGAGCCACCGTGTCAATTGGCTGCCAGTGCGAAATTCTTCTATCCTTTATTTCTTTTACACGTTTAAGTAGTGTTTGCGTTTCCTACCTCCGAATTTTAACTAATTCGGAAGGCCATTTGTCTACCTTTTCAGATACGAGTAGAATGCAAATGTTGAAAACGCCTAACTATCACATAATTTAAATCTTTTTGTTCATGAAAACCTCATGTGGGGATTATTACTAATAAATAAAGGAAAGAAAAACTTCGACACAGGCGGGAATCGAACCCGCGACCTCGGGTATACGCCCCGACGCTCTGCCAACTGAGCCACCGTGTCAATTGGCTGCCAGTGCGAAATTCTTCTATCCTTTATTTCTTTTACACGTTTAAGTAGTGTTTGCGTTTCCTACCTCCGAATTTTAACTAATT